>SNQJ01S0002677.1:156893-168643 GCA_010110895.2 Picea sitchensis
CCCAAAGTAACAATGACAAAACAAGGCCTGGAATCATAAAAAGAATGTTGTTTCCATAAATAACATTGTCTTGGAAGAACATCACAAACTTTAAGTGGGGAAACATCACACAAAACCTCATCTTTGAAGGGATTAATGTCATGGGACAAGAAACATTGCTAGCTGACATGGAGGTATCATCCCTAGCTCAACCAAACGATGGTGTATGGTTGGGGGTGTGGTGTTGTTGGAAACTTCAATATTTTTATGACCTCGATTGAGATCGGGTTCTTTCGACTATTGTTTTCAACAATAAATGTAGTGGAGTCCCCTTCACCCACATATTTGAATGGAAGAGGCACTCCCCCTTATCAGGATCCTTTGAATCTTCTAGTTGGATATTTGCAAATACAATGGTAGCACTATGTTTTTCATAAATGATCATCTTTCCCTTATCCTACTCTAAATCACATTCTAAGATAGAATTCAAATTTTTTTTTTCATCTTAGCTAACAATAATTTTTTCGAGCAACATTCATAAGTGTTGTGCCAATATATATTGTGGAAATTATACCACTTTCCAGATTTCTTCTTCAAAATCCCATTACCCTTATTTTCCTATGGTTTGGATTGGTTGTATTGATGTTGGATCTCCTTACTCTATGATTTTTTCTATGAGTTAGGGCCACATTTACCATGATTTTGTTGTGGTATATTTGCACGCTCGAACTCCCACTTATTCCTCGTCTTGATTTTGGTAGCATATCATTAAGTAGCTCCCAGTGAGGAGATGTCCAAAAAACACATATCTTTTTGGATGTAACTATGTAGGTCACTAAGGTACTTCAAAAATAGGTGCTACTTAGAGTCCCTGACACCTAGGTTTTTAGTACAAGGTATGGAAGATATTGGTGTACTCTGGCACCATATGGTCCCTTCCCTGATGCAAGGTTGTCCATCTTGTGTGTTGGTCATCATAGTTTCCAATAAGATATAATTCCTCCTTGATGGCATAAACAAATTCCACCCAAGTAATTTATATCCTAAATGTTGTATAATCTATTGAGCACTCAACACACCCTCAAAAAAAATCTTGAAATTTTGGGGTACCACCTTTAATTTGCTAGTAGTTTGTTTGTGTATTATCAACCTTTACATTTTTTTTTGATTGAATTTCTTTTATTTCTCTAATTTTTTTTTAGTTATTGTCTGAGCCAGCAACCCAAGCCCACCCTAAACCAAAAAGAGAAATTCTCACCCCTAAGACGGATCGACCCAATAACAAAAGGAGAAATATATAACTCTGTAGAAAATTTATTGTAGTTTGATTGCACGAATGTGTGTATCATATTGGGTGAAGGCGTAATGCTGAAATAATTCTTAAATCATCATAATTGACCCATCCCAATGATGAGGGAGTGGTGGAAATTCATCAGTCTGTTGGTTGTCGACCAATTCACTATGGAAACACACGCAAAATTAATTTTTCCCATGTCACCTGATGCGACAGTTAGGTAAAAACCAAAACTCCTTTGGTTGAGATCAACGAACAAACCTAAACATGAAACTTCAGGCTTTTGACACACACCCATCATCCAATCAAAAACATCGTTAAATCTCAACCGTCTGCAATTAACAAGGGAAGGGATATTTTGTGAGTTTTCAAGGTTCCAAGTAAGACACCATGTGTCAACCGTAATAAGGCCACATTATCATCCATGCACCTCCCGTGTAAGAATTCACAATTCATTTTCCAGCTAGGTTATATGCCATGTGGCATTTCCACATCCTCATCCCTCCTAAGACATTATTAGCACCACATCTTGCCTAGAGATATGCACTCATTGGTCTCCACACCGATCATCTGATGTAGATGGAATCATCGGTCGTCGACCAAATCGGCTAATGATTTATTCTAGAACACTCTAACTCGCACATGATGATCAATAGGTGTTATACCTAAGACATTGTTGGTCATCTGATCAAATGAATAAATTCATCTAAGTCGTTGATTTTATAATTTGATGGCTTGTCCCCTCCTCACACTTGGAGGTGACTATTTACACATCACTCTACTCATCTACCAATGAACCATCGACATGTCTTGACTTAGTGCCACAACGGTCAACCATGTCATTCTCACCCACACTCAATGCCCGATGGACTCTCACATACAAAATATTTATTGTCATATCAAAAGGAAATATTCAATCTAGGTCATGAGATTAACGATCCTATATTTTTATTTACCTCACAATTAAATAGGGTCCCTTGATGTGTCAATAGATTACCTTTCAAACCAAGTGTCGATGCATTTCAGTGGAATGCCACGTTGATATTCCATATAACTCACGCATGTGCGCAACTGATGTCACCTATGTATGGGTGTGGGTTTTTATAATCGGATTGACTTTATGTTTGAAACGTGCATGGAGTTTTATGACCTCGAAACCCAAATAAACCACTACACGTTGAGTTAAATGACTTTGAAAATTGTCGCTAGTCACCTCCATGCATCAATTCAACCATCAAATGCCGACAGAAAGTACTTCCATTGCATTAAACTCCATTACTATGAAATATTTCTCCCCATGGTTTCAAGATTTAGTTGTTAAGTCACATTCTCCCCAAAACCTGTTGCATTATTCACTTAGTAGAGTCTATTATCGATTGAGCGCATTTGCTTGTTCATTTTGATTGCTAATGATTGAATCATACAACACTTGTTCTAACTCTGGTACCAAGAGATTCAGCTAACCAATAATCACAAATTAAATGAGTGTTGTCAATTAATCTCTATTCCAATGAAATTCATAATTTCTTGGTGATAAGTATGTTTATGTTATGCAGTATCAAGTTTTGGGAACTTTATTATGTTGTTTTCTTACCATGAATTATTGATTGCAGACACAATGCCTCGTAGAAAATATTTTGCACAGAGGATTCCCAAGAGGCCAAGGACACAGTCTAGTGATGTTGAATTTGGTTCCATTTTCATGCATGTGCAAGCGTAATAATCCCTAACATCTAAAAGTACATAATCTCTTATTAGGCTACCCTCGAAGAAGATTTCAAACCTTGTGTTGTTGTTTTGGGACACTGATCCATTCCCAAGAGGTGGTGTCGCCACACAGGTGCCAATTCCTTCATGGACTGGTATTTTGACAAATTTTAACAATTAAGACTACCCTGAATCAATCCCACATAGAGACTTGGAGCTTAGGGAAGTAGATGATGCAATTTTCCTTGCAATTAAGAAGTCCATGTTGCACTCTATAGATTCCAGGGCACCTGTCATGCCCTGTGTAGAACTAATGGAGTGGGTCATTAGTCATGTCACTCATATTAAATCCCAAGACTTAAAATTGTAAATTATAAGGGGGGTGTATAGGCTCCTTCCTCCCCCGGGATATAAATACCCACTACAAATTCCCAAACCCTGATGAATCCCTCACCAAGGATTTTGTGATTTCATTTTATGAGGTGTGTAACACCAGTAGGATACAAAATAGTTGGTGGAAATAAGGAAATAAATTTGTCAATTGATCCACCAATAGATATTCCATCACCAGTTTAAGATAACCATATATATATGCCATGATCCTCTTGTGTAGGATTTATGGGGAAAGGGGATGCTCTTAGTTCTCAAAATCCCGGTTGCCTTTGGATTACTATGTGGTGATGTGGGGCAGGAAATTCACTTGGGGAGGAGTTATTTCTAAATAGCTTATTCTGAGAATTTCTCAAGCATAGTCACCAATTCCCGGTGATACCCTCGCTTTCCACATGGTGTAATTCCTCCTGGATGTACTATGTGCATATAATATCTTCCCTGGGTTGTCAGTAAGATGACATTTTTTTTTAATTAGTAACTTTTCCATGTATATTTCAGCATGATTTGGGAGAATAGATACAAAAAAAATTATTCATGAATTTTTGATTTCTTCATACTAAGGATCTATTTTCTCATCTTTGGAAGAGAATGCACTAAACTATCCAAACAGACAAATAAGATCTTGAATTGCATTAGGAATTGGTACTTTGAAGAGAAGCACACTTACTTAAGGATCTATGGAGCTATTGGCCCACCACACATGTTGCTAGTGTATGTACCCGACAAATTGGTAATTGGGGAGATATGTTATCAATCCATCATGCAAGGATTCAATTCCACCCATGTGAAAGATAATAAGAGATTGTTTATCCCTTATGGATTTTAGGTGGGGTACTATGTGGTGAAAGATGCTAAACATGCAAATAAATAAGGTTAGGTGCACTTAGAATATAGGTTTATGATAGGGAGGTAAAGAAAGCATGACCCCAAAGGGTTCATTTCAAATCATGTCGAGCAAGTGGTTTTGACCTGGCCTTACACCCATGAGAAGTGGGAAGATGACTTGTTCACCAAGAATTCCCAATATTGGTAGGAGGTGGAAAAGAGGAGATCCAACCAAACATAATTATCTTTGCCTCTCTACCCATAGAAGAGAAAATAAAAATGGTAAATATTCAAGTCTCATCTAGCAAAGGAAATGATAAAGGGAAAAATCTAGACGAGGAAAGGCTCAAAGAAGAAAAGGAATAACAAGCATTTCAAGCAGAGCAAGAAAGAATTTTTAAGGAATAAGAAAAGAAAAGAAGACTTCAAGAAGAATAGAAAAAGAAAGATAAAGAGGAAGCATCACAAAAGTTTCTTACCAAACAAAGGAACAAAGTTGAAAAGGCACAAAGAAAACAAGAGTACCTGGAGCAAAAGAAAAGAGGACTCATAGAAAGAGGAGGACCACACTGGAAAATGGAATGTTTTTCACCTCATAGGAGGTCATAATAGACACAAAGAAAGATAAGATGAGCCACCTCTATTCAACAGGCATGGCCATCTCACATGCCTCATACTACAAGGAAATTATAGAAGAAAGAGAGATGGAACAAGACAGGAGTGAAATAGCTTCCCTCAAACACCAACTGCAATACTACCAAGAAGATGGAGGGTTCGCAAATTTGAAGAAAGACTTGTTAGAAGAGCATGAAAAACGCCTTAAAATTTGGATACGTTTTATATTCTTTGCATGACTAGAAATAGTGTCTACGTTGCACCGAGCACGCAGGGGGCTAAGAAGGGGGGTCGATGGTTTTCTATTTCTGGTTAAGGAATTAGGTTTGTTGACTAATCTAGGTCATTGGATTAGGGTTTTGGATGTTGTTGGCTCCTATATCTATATTGTATTATAAACAATGTATGATGTGAATATAGAATATGTTTCTTTTCCCAGTTTAGGTTTCCAAGGGAAAAATATCTGTGTAATGTGTGTATTTTCCATTTTATATTTTTTGTTATTTTATTGAAAATTTGTTTGCAGTAAAATATTGTACAAGGTTAAAATCTACATTAAAGTGAAAGAACACTTAGTGATGAAGGAAGTTTCCCTTCAAAAGGAATTATTTTTGTTTTCTCTTACCTACAAGGATGTACTTTGGTGGGAAGAAAAGGATACAGTGCATTAGAAATAGTCGAGTTCATCCTAGTAGTGTAGAAGGATAAATGGCTAGAGGAACACAATATTGAGCAGTTGTCAGATGAACGGTTAGCTCAAATTCATTTTGTGGAGAAACATTGGGAAAAGAATGTGGACAAGCCAAGATATATAGTGGAAGAAGAATGGGAATACTTCCTTTGGGTGTGGGAAAATTCGAACCAATCGATGGTCTACCTCTGATTACCAACTTCTAGCTCTCCCATAGAATTTTAGCCGATAGATGAAGTATCGGTTGGTTTTCAGCGATCGGATGATGAATACAAAGATGAGATCAAGAAAATAACTTTTGTGGAATCAAGGCACATGAAAAGGTACGTCGTTGGCCAATTTAATATCATCCATTGGTTGAAGCAGTTGACTAAAAAAATGCAGAATTACACTCGTCAATTTAGAGAGTGGGTTGACTACGTGGATGAGCATGTGAGCCCAAGGATGCCCAGATCACCCGAGTCATCATGAATCAATATGATGTCTATCCACTTTGAGTCGATGAGGTGGTTGTTTATTTTATTTGTTTATATTTGTATAAATAAGCAAGTATGCCCGATAGAAAGGACCTTTTGCAACAAGAATATTTTTTTGTTTATTGTATTGAAAAATTGTTTCTACAATTAATAGCGAAGCTCCATTGGAGCCTGAAATTGGATTGAAACCATTGTGTGATATGCGATTACAGTGTGGATTGTTCTACATTTTATCGCCCTTTATCGATCTCCAGTAACATTTTCTTTTGACCAAGCTACCTTGTGAATCTTGAATATTACTCTCATTGATTTCTCGTCTTTGCTTAATCTGCATGTTGATATATGTTAAAGCTTTAGCTCAATGATCAATAAATTTAGAATTATTTCTTAATAGTCGACATGTGTTTATTTGGCCATCTGCATGCATGTGTAATGAATGTTATTAAGTATTTTCCACGGAATTATTTCTCGAATGAATATATATCAATCATCTGTTATTTATTATCATGTTTCTTATGAGAAGTTACCTTTAAGATAAATTGTATTATCTTGCATTCTTTATTTTACTTGATTGGTCAACATAATTATTTCTTGTGACCCACAAAGTCTTTAATCATAATTATATTCTAAAACTACAAGAAAACCTTTCCCCAAAAAAATAGACAAAGAAAAAAGGGGATAAAATTAACAAATCTTAAATCTCATCGAACGGTTGTCGGACCATTAATCCAGAGAATCACACTATTCAAAATGAAGAGGAGTTTAATTGGGACTCATCTTTGAATTTTATTCCTACTGTTGAGTCAAATGGAATCCATCTCCCTCAACATACTCATCTTTCTTATGTCTCTCCAAGTAACTTTCCCACCAATATCTGACATGGGTTAGAAGTACACTCTTCAATTCAGAGAGTGGGTCGACTACGTGGATGAGCATGTGAGCCCAAGGATGCCCAGATCACTTGAATCATCATGAATCAAGATGATGTCTATCCACTTTGAGTCGATGAGGTGCTTGTTTATTTTAGTTGTTTAGATTTGTATAAATAAGTGGGTATGCCCGATATAAAGGACCTTTTGCAACAAGAATATTTTTTTGTTTATTCTATTGAAGAATTATTTCTATAGTTAATAGCGAAGCTCCACTGGAACCTGAAATTAGATTGAAACCATTGTGTGATATGTGATTACAGTGTGGATTGTTCTACATTTTATGGCCCTTTATCGATGTCTAGTAATATTTTCTTTTGACCAAGCTACCTTGTGAATCTTGAATATTACTCTCATTGATTTCTCATCTTTTCTTAATCTGTATGTTGATATATATTAAAGCTTTAGCTCAATGATCAATAAATTTAGAATTATTTCTTAATAGTCGACATGTATTGAGTTGGCCATCTGCATGCATGTGTAATGAATTTTATTAAGTATTTTCTAAGGAATTATTTCTCGAAGGAATATATATCAATTATCTATTATTTATTATCATGTTTCTTATGAGAAGTTACCTTTAAGAGAAATTGTATTATCCTGCATTCTTTATTTTACTTGATTGGTCAACATAATTATTTCTTGTGACCCACAAAGTCTTTAATCATAATTATATTCTAAAACTACAAGAAAACCTTTCCCAAAAAAATTAGACAAAGAAAAAAGGGGATAAAATTGACAAATCTTAAATCCCATCGAACGGTTGTTGGACCATTAATCCAGAGAAAAAAACTATTCAAAATGAAGAGGATTCTAATTTCGACTCATCTTTGACTGTTATTCCTACATTTGAGTCAAATGGAATCCATCTCCCTCAACATACTCATCTTTGTTATGTCTCTCCAAGTAACTTTCCCACCAATATTTGACATGGGTCAGAAGTACACTCGTCGATTTAGAGATTGGGTCGACTATGTGGATGAGCATGTGAGACCAAGGATGCCCTGATCACCCGAGTCATCATGAATCAAGCTAATGTTTATCCACTTTGAGTCGATGAGGTGGTTTTTTATTTTAGTTGTTTAGATTTGTATAAATAAGCAGGTATGCCCGATAAAAAGGACCTTTTGCAACAAGAATATTTTTTTGTTTATTGTATTGAAGAATTATTTCTACAGTTAATAGCGAAGCTCAATTGGAGCCTGAAATTGGATTGAAACCATTGTGTGATATGTGATTACAGTGTGGATTGTTCTACATTTTATCACCCTTTATCGATGTCCAGTAATTTTTTCTTTTGACAAAGCTACCTCATGAATCTTGAATATTACTCTCATTGATTTCTCATCTTTGCTTATTCTTCATGTTGATACATGTAAATCTTTAGCTCAATGATCGATAAATTTAGAATTATTTCTTAATATTCGACATGTATTTAGTTGGCCATTTGCATGCATGTGTAATGAATGTTATTAAGTATTTTCCAAGGAATTATTTCTCGAAGGAATATATATCAATTATCCGTTATTTATTATCATGTTTCTTCTGAGAAGTTACCTTTAAGAGAAACTGTATTATCCTACATTATTTATTTTTCTTGATTGGTCAACATCATTATTTCTTGTGACCCACAAATTATTTAATCGTAATTATATTCTAAAACTACAAGAAAAACTTTCCCAAAAAAATTAGACAAAGAAAAAAGGGGATAAAATTGACAAATCTTAAATCCCATCGAACGGTTGTCGGACCATTAATCCAGAGAATCACACTATTCAAAATGAAGAGCAGTCTAATTGGGACTCATATTTGAGTGTTATTCCTACTGTTGATTCAAATGGAATCCATCTCCCTCAACATACTCATCTTTGTTATGTCTCTCCAAGTAACTTTCCCACCAATATTTCACATGGGGAAGGGATTTAAGGAGAGTGAAGGTGATATTTTCGATGTCGGAAATTTTTTGAACATAGTAATAACTTTCTAAAAACTTTAACTATTTATTCAAAGCATCTACATATATATATCCTTCAAATAAAGGAATATAAAAGTTAACTTGTACCTTGAAGGGTGTCACGCCTCCAAAATGGGTTATTGTTGAAGGTGCTTTGGTCGTCGTTGGAAATCGTCACAGGATTTGAGTGCAATTTTCCATCATCTTGTTCCTCTGTCGCATGATGGATTCCTCAAGCAACAACTTGAAAGTTTCTCCTGCTCTACTATCTCTCTTTTCATCCACCATGGGAGGCTACTTGGGTTAGCGAGAACAGTCTTCCCCAAGTGAAATTAGCTCAAGACCCAACTCTCTATACCTTGACCGCGTTGAGGATATGCACTAAGAAACAAAAAAGAGTAGATTAATCTAATACCACTAGTCTAGATTGTATACCGAACAAAATGAAAGGTAGGAATATCAATGAAAACACACAAATATAAATATTTCAAAGAGAACAGTAATATAGTGAAACCAAAATTCTATTAATGAATGAAATAGGAAAAGACTATAAAATGCAAAGTGATACAAACTAGATAGAATGGTGGTAACTTATCTCTAAAGAGAGAGGTTTAGGCTATGCTCATTTGTAAGAAGACATTACAAGAGATCGAAATGGACTTTTAACATAAATTAATAAACACTAAGAGGAAAAAACTTAAGCTCTAGGAGACGAAGCACCAAAACAACTTCGGGCCCAAAGGTGGCTAGTTGATACCTCAACTTCACTAAGGCACAAATTTTACATATAATCTCTATTTGGGATGCACAGTAGCTCACTGGAGTTATCTAACTGAGAAGTGCAATTGTTGGTAGGCTTGGGAAGGCCATGGCCACCCCAAGGCCCCAAATGGGTAAAAAACATCATTTAATGCCTCAAAAGAGCCCCATGATTTTAGGACCTGAAAAAAATGTAGATAAAAAAAGATACCAAGATGGAAAATCCTATTGAGTCAGTGGAAGAGTTGAGTGTCCATCTGGATCATACCCATTCCTGCAACTTTGTGAGCTGAAATTTATATGGATTTCATTTTGGGGTTACTGAAATCAGAAAACAAATCAATGATAATCGTAGTTGTTGATTGTCTTTCCAAATTTTCTCACTTCTATGCTTTACAACACCTCTCCAAGGCCTCCATAATAGCATAGGACTTCATGGAAAATATTTTTAAACTCCAAGGCATGCCTAAATCCATTTTGGGTGATCATCATCCCACCTTCACTAGAAAATTCTAGCAGAAGTTTTTTTAGCTTCAAGGTACCCAATTAAATATTAGCATTGCATATCACCCCCAAACCAAAGTCTCGATGGAAGTGGTCAACAAATGTTTGGAAGCTTATTTATGTTATTTTTCTTCAAAATGGAAAGCCTAATGGGTATAGTGGTTACCACTACTTGAATGGTGGTACAATACTACATGTCATGGTAATACCATAATGATCCCCTTTGAGTCAATCTATGAACAAACACCCATTTCAGTGATATCATACTTACTAAGCCTTTCTAAGGATTAGGAGGTGGAAAACACCCTAACAAATCATGATGACATTATTCACACCCTAAAAGATAATTGGGTGTTGGTTCAAAATCACATGAAGAAATAGGGTAATAAACATCACTATGAATTCCATTTCGATGAAGGGGATCAGGTGTTCTTGCATATCCATTCCTATAAGCAGAACTCACTTAGCAAGAAGAGCCACCAGAAATTAGCTTCTAAGTTTTATGGACCCTACACTATACTCAAATGTATAGGTCTAGTTGCTTACAAATTGGCTTTGCCAAGTCATTCTAAATTCCACCCAGTTTTTCATGTACCTTTTTTGAAGAAAGTGTTTGGGTCCAATTGTAGAGTTCAAACCATCCTTCCAAAATTGGACAAGGAAGGTTCCATTTGGTTGTATCCTAAGGTAATTTTTGACAAATGTGAGAATTATCATTTCCAATTCACTATCCATGAAGTTTTGATCCAAGGGAAGGATACATAGCCAGAAGATGCTACATGGAAATGAGCAAAGATTCTCCACTAAATTCCTCATCTCCAGCCTTGAGGAAAAGAATACTTTGTAACGGGGAGGGAATGTTAGGGTCCCACTGTAACTCCCATAGTTGGTGGAATATATTGTTACTTGATGTATTGAGGCCATATTTATTAAATAAGACCCCACAAGGTAGTAGAGTGTGAAATCAATAAGTGTAAGTGGACTCATTAAATAAGCTCCATTGGTTAGTCGTTGAGGCCTCATTAATGGAGGTCCACTATGTAGTTAGATTTTTGGTCAGTTAGAAACCATATATTGCAGTATAAGGTATGTAGTCAATTGTAAGGTGATTATTATTGTATTTGGAGCTCTTCTCATGTTGGATGTTTCCCCCTCAAAGAGGAAATTGAACATTACATCCAATTATAGATATCAATAAAGGTTTGCTTACTATTGTTATTGCTCAATTTTGTTTCTATTTATTTTATTTTCATAGTTATATTAAATTCTATCTCACTCTATTTATTTCTTTTCAACAACTATATTCCATCTATTTTTCTATGAATATTCTATTGTAACTAACAAAGAACACCACATCTTAGAGCTTCTATAATTGTCGAGTTTATTTTACCCCTAAGAAGAAAGTTAAAATAAATCCATCCCTAAAGTCAGCATTACTCTTTTAGACACTTCCAAACAATGCAACAAGTATTTACGTACAAACTGTTATCACTCCAAGAAACTCCTTAGGGTTGTAGGCTAAGGATGCTTGGTAACTTAGAAATAATGGTTTTTATGTGTTTGGGACAATGGGGTCTTTAATGATCAATGAAATAAACAACTCATCACACATCTAAAGAAACAG
>SNQJ01S0002678.1:33208-43607 GCA_010110895.2 Picea sitchensis
TTAGTCGTATAGCACCATGTGGGACCATTCGTTCCTTTTGATCCAATTGAGAAATTCAATTTTCCATTTGAAGTTCTATACCATATCACAAATAAGAAGGGAGGGAGAAGAAATTGGAAGTGAGTAGTTTTTGCCCATTGATTGATTTTTGTTAATAATTATTTGAGGGAATTTGTTGCATTCATTTCCTAAAAGAAAGGAAAAGAAGGGAAGGGAGTATTAATAATTTTACAAGAACATTGATTCAAGTCTAAGATTGAACAATTCAAGCAAATCTAATCAACAATGGGAAATTCATGGTATTTTGAGCCATCATTTAGAGCACCAACAATCCAAGTCAGATGAGAATCACCATCAACAAGTGTAAATCACCCTTCATAGTTTGCACTCATTCAAAGTTATTTGAGAAGTTATTTGAGGTTACACCATTAGATGAACTAAGAGTTTGCACCCATATCAAGGTACTTGAGATTGTATCGTTGAATGAGCAATTGTCTCATGGAATTTTAGGTTGCATCACCGAATGAGGTGGGATTTTGGAATCATCCCAAAGTGTTTGATTTTGAACTATAGGATGAGGATCTCAATTATCTAATAATGGGTGCAAACTCCTATCTCGATCACCTTGGGATGGATGAAAACTCTCATCACATATAATAACACAACTTCAAATGTCTTGGGATAAGTGTAAAATCCCACAAATACTTAATGTTTTCCAATATCTAACCACTACAATGTTGTCATTTTCGTTGTTTGTGTTTTTTGTTTGTAGGTAGTGTTATCAACAGAAGTCACCTCTAATGGAAACAGTGACAAAAAATTTCCCATGATTAGGATTTCAGATCCAAAAAATCAGCATTGGTTGTAACTATTCAGCCCAAGTTAGAATTTGTTGTGAGCACATTCTATAATCAGTTTTCCATGTAATTGTATATAAATTATGTAAGCCAGGAGAGGCAAATATGGAGTGGTGAAAGGTGTGAGTGAGTTGTTGTAATCTCTTTGATCTGAATAATAAGACAACTGATACCTATTCTTGGTGGACATAACACAATCCTTGGGTGAACCACGTTAAATCTTTGTGTCTTTTATTTCTGCGTGACTATGTTTTGTCTTATGTTAATTTGTGTTTCAGCATTGGCAAATTGTAACAAGTGGTATCGGATCTCTAAGGAGGCCACGCATCATTCAAATTTCATAAGAAGGCCACGCACCAGTCAAATTTGATGAGGAGACTATAGATTGAAATGGAAATTTGAGGTTGTTTTGTTCACTAAAGGAGCCGCACACTCAAGAGAAAACTGGAAAAGAGAAAACTCGAAGGGGAGAGTTGTTTACAACTCAGAGCTGGCATCTCTGTTGAAGGGGAGCGTTGTCATTAGTACTTGCCTTCTGCAGCATACACAAATTCCTTTCAGCACTGTCAGTACAACTAAAAGGAGCACTAACCTCCTTTATAAAGCATCGGTATGAAATTTTTTGTTTAAAAGTATACCTTTATAAGTGCTGACCTTCAAAAGATCCGTATGGAATTTTTTGTTTTTCAAAATTTAAGGTATACTTTTATATGAAATGTAAAAGTTATTTATTATATTTTAGAATTAAAATATAATATGTAAAGGTGGAGGATGGAGGATGTTAAAGGGTGGAGGAATAAGGTGTGGTGAATTTTATTCAAAAAAAAATAAAATTAAAGTGAATTTTTTAATTTATTTTAAAAACTATATAAGATTATTCTTCCACATACTTTTTGAAAGGGCCTTGGCTATTACAAGTAGTGGTGTTTGTTTTGTGTGTTCCTCTAATGAAAAAGATGCAGAGTGCTAAATTCGAAATTGAAAAGTTTAATGGAAAGAACAATTTCGAGATCTGGAAAGTTAAGATGCACGATCTGCTTGTGCAACAAGGCGTGCTGAAGGCACTTTTGGGAAAAGTGAAACAATTAGCATCCATAACAGACGAAGATTGGGATGAGATGGATGCGAGAGAACTCAGTGCCATATGCCTATGTTTGGCCGATGATGTATTTACAGAGAATACGACAGTCGGTTTGAGGTCAAAGATGGAAAGTCTATACATGACGAAATCATTGACAAACATGATCTTCCTGAAAAGGAAATTGTACAGTTTGTGCATGAAGGAAGGTATGAAAATAGTCGATCATATAAATACTTTCAATACTCTTCTAGTCCAGTTAGATAGCATGGGAGTGAAATTTGAATCCGATGACAAGGGAATTGCTTTATTGTGTTCTTTGCTTGCATCATGGGATCATTTTGTTGCATCTATTAGTTTCAGTTTGACATAAAGTATTGAGTTTGATGATATTGTTGGATCTTTATTGTTTGAGGAAACAAGGAAGAAATCCAATCTAGAAATCTCTACATCTGAGGCATTGGTGATCAGAGGAAGACCAAAAGAAAGAGGATAGGGTTAGAGGGATTTCTCTCCTATTTAAAGAGGAGAATCCTCTTAATACAATTGATCATAAAATTACATGTGTACATACAAATCCTATTCTTAGTCTGATCTAATCTTCTATGCTGGAATAGGATATTCTATTCTCCCATAGAAAAATGTTGTTACGGTATGGTGTTGTCTTGAGGTATAGCTGTTGCGGCCGGTGTAACAACTTATTTATTAAATGACAACATTTCCGCCTAACATTATGGTTCTTGCAAATCCCTACCATTTTTCTTGTATTTCCTAAGTCTAATGGGAATAAAATCTTTAAAAAAGTAAAAAAGTAAATAAAAAATTAAACGCTTATATGGAAAGACCAGTCATTAAAAACTACAGAAAGATAGCCTCTATTCGCAGAATTAAAACGATGATTTTATGCAAAACTATTCACATGATAAGGGAGATATCAAATCAAATCATAACCATATCAAATCAGTTTTTTTTTTTTGGTATCAATTCATTCAAAGATTTGTTGATCATTGCAAGATTGTTATGGACTCTTAGGAGATCAACATCATGGTTTTGACCTTGTCTCCTGGATTTTTTTCGCATGTGGTTTGTGGAATGTAATCCTAAGTCTTCTTGCATTTACACTTTCCTTCCATCCCACTTCTTCGATCTTGATTTGAAGACCACCCTTTACTCTTTCCTCATAATAATATCGTTGATGCAGACTGTCATGAATATTTGACTCTTTCCAGTGCTCTCAGTACTCAAAGCGACTATCTCTCTTTTGTTGTCATCATACTTGATCTGTTATCACTTATCCCAGAGACTATTTTACAAATCCAACCACGTTTTCTAGATCACTTGACCCTATTACAATCATTGAAGATTCTCTTTAGGTATTCATATCATTTTTCATACTCACGGTAGTCTGTGGAGATGTGCACTGACTTGGAGAATTTATTATCAAATAAATTTATTGTTTACGGATATCATTTCTGCCAAATAACAATAAACTTGGATCTGACAAAACAGTCAAATATCTCAATTAATAACAGAACCAGATCATGCCTATCCACTGCACGCTACAAAAATGCAAAAACGTTATAATGAATAAGATGGAAATAAGCCATAATGCGTGGCTAAGATCAATCAATTGACTAATTCGTTCATGAAATCCATTGACAAACGTTTGGATGACTGATAATCTGGACAGGGATGCAACAATAGTTTATTCTATTCATGTTCTCTATCATGATCTTGAGACCTAGCTCATATATGTAATGAGAAACTCTCGATCTGAAATTTTTCGTCAATTAACATCCATTTGCAGGAATTCAACTTCGGGTGCAATTTTCGAGCAAACAGTGACGAATTTCAAAAATTTGGGACAAGGGTTTTGTGCAGAAGGGTCTCGTATAGCTGACGTGGGAGCAATTTTTGAAAATTCTTCTTGGTTTGAGATTCGTTTTGATTTTTCGGTACATGAAAAAGATTAATTTCGGGATGGAAGGTTTTTAACAACAATCAAACTCATGCTCAGTTTGAAGAAATGGAAAATTTCTTTATGGACAGGACCCTGATTTGCAGATTTGGTGCAATTAATACGGTTGGAGGCTTGAGCCATTACAGAATCAAAAAACCAAGGAGGGACGAAACAATAAAATTTTCATGATCTATTTATGTTCTTGGAATTTCTAATTAACGTGTTTTTGCAGACATTGTATTACAGTATCGACTATTGTGTTCGCTTACAAGATCGATTGTTGTGTTCACTTACTGGATCGACTGTTGTGTATCCTCTAATTATTCATGATTATGCAGAAAAAAAATTAAAATCACTGGAGGAGCTTGACTAATTTTTTGGATAAATTTGACAAGCAACATATTAAATATTCCAGGACTTTAGTGAAAATTCTCGTCCACTGGTTATTATGCAAATTTGATACAGCTAAGAAAAATAAGTATAGAAGGGAAACAGGTATAAAAATGCAAGTCTATTTCCTTGATTTGCTACATTTGCATTTATTTCTGCATAATATGTTTTTCGCAAATCTCATAGTTTTTATGCAGAAATTTGTACTAATATTTTTAGGTTCACAGCCGAGCGCATCCCATGCTGCAGTGATTTTCATGAATCAGAACATTTTGTTTAGAAAACCATGTTTACTAGATAGCTGGAAGGAGTTGTTACTCAACATAAGTTGTTACACATCATAACATTTGTTGTTACACAACAGTCGTTTGCTGATACACAACAACTTTTTCTGCATCTTGATGTTTGTTGTTACACAACGAACATGCTGATACACCATGTTGTGATACCTGTATTTCCACATTTCGCCAATTTAATGCTATAACACTGTCCCATTTATCCTTCAAAGCTGATAAATCATTCCTGTGTTGAAACCATCTTCCATTGCCTTAACTTTCATGATTCCACACACCTATTCTTATGAGTAGCATACATCATTTCCTTTATCTTTTTTTTTTTTCAGTTCATTTTTGCCTCTCCAGTTTTCCTTTTGAATAAAACAAACTCCCCTTTCCATGATTACATTGCCTTGTTTTCCTTGCCCTGCTGATCCACACTACCTAACCGTGAGTTCTTTCCATTTATAGTCCTACCAAATCTTTTTGTACAAACTCACATTGACTGATGTGGGATTCCTTAAGGCCCACCTTTCAACAAGTCTTTCCCCATCAACCTCAACACCTTATCTTGGATATAGACTAGAGTAATCCAATGACTTCTTTTCATGATCGACATCAACATATTCATTCACAAGATTAGAATTGTACCATCATGTTTCACAGTGGGTTAAGAATATACACTTTTCATGACTCTATCAGTAGTTACAATAGCATGACTACTGCTCTCTGAGAGTACTGCAGTTCCACTTTCATACTTTCTCTTTTCCATGGTGCATTCAGTAGTAGTTCAGATCCCTCCACTTCACATTCTCTGATCCAACAGACAACAGTCGCTACTCCAGCAACAATCACTTTCCACATGATCCTGTAGCAGTGACATCTTCCATGATCTAGCAGTCGCATCAGCTATATTCCTATTCATAGTTCATCACCATTTTGGGTAAGTAGAGGTATGTTATTTTATAAACTTTAATCATGTAATTCCTCAACTGCTAACAATGAATAATTTGGAAAATTCTTTGATCCAGTTCCCTTTCCTTTTCACTTCTACGACTCATGCCATGTTGCATGAGGACATGCAACAGGTAGGGTAGGATCCCTTATTCACTATCATCACTCTATTTTTCCAGGACCATCATTCCATTTTTTCGTCTCATTTACCAGTTATGAACATTTCTTTTCCAACGATACTTTGTTGCACTTTACTTCATAAGCATTGATATACATATTGGCATGATTCACACAAAAAAAAAGGGTTTTCTTACACTCAGTGATGTTTTTCTTATGCACATTGATAGCATACATTTTCCAGTAAAAATATGGGCAAATTATTATCATAACAGCAAGAGAACAAATAACAAAATGAATGTTTTTAACATAAGAACCAACATTCTTTATATTCATGGTTGTCACACAAGAACCAACCATAAGAAAATATCAGTTGTTACTGGAAACTAAAAATATGGGTAAATTATTATCATAACAGCAAGAGAACAAGTAACAAAATGAATGTTGTTAACACAAGAACCAACATTATTTATATTCATGGTTGTCACACAAGAACCAACCATACGAAAATATCAGTTGTTACTCATGTAAATCCCATCCTGGGAAACATTTATTATCATCACTCAAATCCAACATTCAAATGCCAAAATTTCTTGAGAAGATACATGCATGGTTGCATGAGGACATGCAACAAGCTAAGTTGGGGGGTATGTTGGGGCTCAAAAATGTCATATTCTCATCCACCTTTCCTGTCATCCTTCTTCACATTTCATCGCTCCATTAACCTTTCATGATATCATTTACATAAATATACTTGGGTCTCACCTTATTTTTATCCACTTTATTCATTTTAGTATTTAAAAGGAATTTGTGATTAAATGTTATAAAATCAACATGTTTTCATATATATCTCAAATATGTGTGAGCTTTGTAATGTGTAGGAATATGTGAAGGATTAATTCAAAGGACTTCTCAAATNAATAATGGAAAATAGGTTGAGAGAATAGTGGATCTGTAATAATGAGATGGTTATCTTATCTTCAAGGCTCTCATGTATAAAAGAGAGTGCTCTCTCTTCATGAGAGGGGAATAATGGGAATTGGATTATTCATTTAGGATGTAATTAGAATTAGAGTAGTCATTAGGATTCAAAAAAGAAAGGGATCCATATCTTTGATTCGTATTCTTTCATTGTTATGCTTTCATGATTGTCATTTGATTATTGTTATGTAATTCAATATAGCTTTATTGTGTGAGCTCACATATGTTATTTGTTTTTAACTCTTCACATGTTGTATTGTTTTTCCTTTATGCAATTTCCTGCTTTCGTAGATTAATGTTTCCTTCTTTCCTAGATTAGTTTCATTTCAGCAATTTAGACTAGATTATTTCCACTTCAGTCCTGCATATACAGTGTGTGTTCTTCATAAGCTTACGAACCTCAGATTGACAAATTAAATGGTTGGGCAAATACTACAATGGAATTAAATGACAATATTTTCGCCTAACAATATTAAAGACATTGATAACAAATCTACTTGATATATATGTTGGAGATGATGATTTATGCTTATTATAAGGGCATTTAACTAAACCTTGTATACACCATATAGTGTATTTATTGCACCATGAAAAAAACTATGACCATTATCCATCCATATATACAAAATATATTATGTTTCTNATATTTTGCATTTTCTTTTTATATAGTAGTTCTACTTGTGTTGCATTCTTAATTAGACATATGAATCACATAGTTTATACAATGCACCATGATAAAATCTATGATTGTTATGCATCCATATATATATATATATATATAAGAATGATTTGTACCTTATGATGTCGGTAAGATAATTTTATTGAGGTTTTATCCCTTAGTACATTTTGCATTTTCTTTTTATGTAATAGTTCTAGTTGTGTTACATTGTTCATACCCATGAACCTTTCAACATTTGTTTTAGTTATAAAAATGACATGGACTTATATATATATATATGAAAATAAATAAATAAACAAAGAAAGTTATCAATAAATTAAAGAACAATTGCTAAATAACTATACAAAGTATAATTATTTTACTATTGAATTTACTAAAGCACATGTTTAAAAAAAAGAAGTATACAATTTTTTTTATGGAAGCGTTCATATGATATTTTTATATTTTAGAAATTAATCCTAACAAATATATTAATGAAATTTAAAAATATATTAAGAAAATCTCTTTTCAATTTTAGAAAACTCTCTTCATCACAATTTTATTTAACAACTATATAAAGACTATACTAGTCCATGACACACCCAACACGAGTTTACATCAACGCCAATATTTTCACAAATATGTTGTAGTTACAATAGTGAATTCTTCATCCTTAACACAAAATACAGTGTATTTTCAAATATGTGGCACTTTGTACCACTTCTGGAAGAAATGATACTTTTTAGAAGATTAAAGTATGCCTAATGTTTTGCGATTTCATATAGAGTCCAACTAAATTTTGAAAATGGTATGTTGTCCATAGCTCTAGTTGAGAAAAATATAACAATGATTAGGTGTAGTATGTATAATCAAAACAGTATTAATACACAAGAAAAGTAAAGTATTAAATAAAATCTTTGATAATTACCTTCCCTAATAATAAAAATTTTTCTTTTTAATATTTACATTTTTTCTAACCAAGATGAATATAAATATTATCTAAAAATAAAAATAAAAATCCCCAAATAAAGTCTATTTTTCAAAATTGCTATTAAATTTTGTATTGAGAATATATCCATAAAATACATGGTAAAAATACAAATAGAGTTCAACTTTTAAATGGATCTGATACAAATTAAATAGAAAAGGGAGAATCTAAAGATCTAATTTAAATTAGGGTTTAACAATATTTAAATTAGTGTTTCATCTATTCTTAAACTATAGTGAAACCCTAATTTAATGTTTATATATATATATATAATGATGATGATGATGATGATGATTAACATCCACTAAGATCGAATTGGTCTATCAGACCTTAAGAGGGTAAGTGATTACTTGTGATTCTTTAGAATTTTGTTTCTGTGCTCAAAAATCATTAAGAGAAGCTTTCCAAGATCACCATACTTTTATGGAGTTAAGATGTTAGGAAGGTTGGTAGTGTGATAAATATTTTGAAAATGAGATCTAATATGGGTATAGGCCGGAAAATCTAAGAGAAAGTGTTTTTCATCTTCAACCTTCTTAGTGTCACAAAGGTGACACACTCTTTCATCCCATGGCATTTTAGGAATTGACCAACGCCCACTTTCACTATGGAGCTAGTGAGAATTTGTTCTTATCTTAGCAATGCTTATTTTTTTCTTTACACTTGGAAAAGCAAATAGATAATTTTGATCTTCTAGATTAAGGTTGATTACATCTTTATAGTACATTAATTTTCTTTTTTCCTCTAACTCTTTACCACACCACATTTTCTCTTTAAATTTTGATTTGACGTTTTTTTTAATAGTATATTTTTTCTGCAAAATGGTTTCTTCCATTATTCCTCAATAGTTTATCCAAGATCGGGCATCTTTATGCCATCCTCGCTTGAGTCGATGGTGGTTATGACTTGATTTTGAAGCAATTTTATGTAGCCTCTTGTCTTCCATGTTGTTTAACTTGTTCTTATACATTAGGTATCTATTCATACCCATGCTCTCAATGGGGGAGAGGCTTGTTTCTAAGAGGAGGATGGGATAGGGCATATTTCCTTTAATTTTGAGATATAGGTTATAAAATTCTTTTGTATTGGCTCTATCTTTCTCCAGGATTCACGAGAGATACTACAATCCGAGACTTCATATCCCTAAACAATAACAGGTCGAACAAGATTCTGAAAGAGGAGTTTCTTCTCATCCCAACTCCAAAGGTCAACTAATTTACAATTTTTTTCAAGCTCATAATAAGCTTTCCGTCCCCAAATAATACTTTTCTCAATGCTATAATTCCAACTGAGCTTGTGATGAATATCAATTTCAAGATATTTGTATGAAGTCACTTCCTCCATGTTTTTTTTTTCATATACAAAAGTATCATAAGGGATCTTATTGGATTTAATAATCATGACCTTAATCTTATCAGTATTAAGAGTCATACCAATATTGGAGCAAAAATCCTTGAGGATTCTTAGTTGGTCTTCAGGATCAGAGGGACTCATTTCCATAAGAACAATATCATGGCATAAAGANGATTTTGAAGCAATTTTATGTAGCCTCTTGTCTTCCATGTTGTTTAACTTGTTCTTATACATTAGGTATCTATTCATACCCATGCTCTCAATGGGGGAGAGGCTTGTTTCTAAGAGGAGGATGGGATAGGGCATATTTCCTTTAATTTTGAGATATAGGTTATAAAATTCTTTTGTATTGGCTCTATCTTTCTCCAGGATTCACGAGAGATACTACAATCCGAGACTTCATATCCCTAAACAATAACAGGTCGAACAAGATTCTGAAAGAGGAGTTTCTTCTCATCCCAACTCCAAAGGTCAACTAATTTACAATTTTTTTCAAGCTCATAATAAGCTTTCCGTCCCCAAATAATACTTTTCTCAATGCTATAATTCCAACTGAGCTTGTGATGAATATCAATTTCAAGATATTTGTATGAAGTCACTTCCTCCATGTTTTTTTTTTCATATACAAAAGTATCATAAGGGATCTTATTGGATTTAATAATCATGACCTTAATCTTATCAGTATTAAGAGTCATACCAATATTGGAGCAAAAATCCTTGAGGATTCTTAGTTGGTCTTCAGGATCAGAGGGACTCATTTCCATAAGAACAATATCATGGCATAAAGA
>SNQJ01S0002678.1:43666-76482 GCA_010110895.2 Picea sitchensis
TAACTTATATATTTAATTATAGATTAAATCTAATTAAATTCAAAGTGTATATTTAAACCCTAATTTAAATTAAATATTAAACCCTATATAAACTATAAATTAAATTTAAAATTTTTTTATACAACACAAAATTGGTAGTATAACATGGAATTGTGGTTTGTGCTTACAACGACTAATCTAAAGATATTTTTTTTGGAATTTTTCAACCTTACATTAAACCTTAATTTAAGGTATAGATTAAACTCTAATTTAAAATAAATATTAAACCCTTATAAAACTATAGATTAAATTTAACCCTATTTTAAACTATAGATTAAACCCTAATTAAACTACAAATTAACTAAATATTAAATTTAACTTAGAGTCTAATTAAAAATTAAATTAAATTAAACTATAGATTAAACACTATAAATTGACTATATATTAAACCCTAATTTAACTATAGATTTAATTTAATTTCACTATATATCCAATTTAAATTAGGGTTTAACTATATTTAAATTAATGTTTAATCTATAGTGAAACCCTAATTTAATGTTTAGATTTATCTATAAATAACACTATAATTTAAAGTATATATTAAAATTATTTTAATTTAAACTAATTTAATTTAAATTTAAACTATATATTTAAACCGTAATTTAAATTAAACACTAAATCCTAATAAAACTATAAATTAAATCTAATCCTAATTTAAATTATATATTAAATCCTTTTTTAAACTATAATTTAAATTTAAATTATATATTAACTAAAGATTAAATTTAACTTAAAACTTAACTATAAATTAAATTAAATTAAACTTAAATTAAATTAAACTGTAGATTAAATATAATTTAATTTTAAATTTAACTATAAATTAATTTAAATTAAACTATAAATTAAATATAATTTAAATTTAAATTTAACTATAGATTAATCTTCAATATAAAAAGTAAAGAAGATAACCATATTTTAAGACATTCAATGCGAAACAAAAACATTAGTATAACATCGACCTAGGGTTTGTGATTAAAAACCTATGAAAACTCTAATAGAAATTAAATTTACACGAGATAAAACTAAGGACACTCCATTGAAGTTTTTAATGCAAAAACAAAACGGTAGTATAACATCTACCTAGGGTTTGTGCTTAAAAACTTAGGAAGCTTAAAAACTTAGGAAAAATCTAATAGAAATTGACTTTATTCGAGATACAACTAAGGAAGATTGACTTCAATGAAGATAAAAATAAGAAAGAAAGGGGATAATCAAAGGACACTTTTCTCTATGTCCAATATTCATCTGTGTGAACCAAGACAAGGGTGGTAAACGCTAAGACTTACTTAAATCCCACGTTACTGTGTTATTTGTTTACTTATAATTCAATGGTGTGAACCAAAAAAGGGTGGTAAACGCTAGCGATGTAAAGCTCATCCTCTTGAAATTTTAGATGAGAGAAAAGCGTAGCCGTAAAAATCACAAAAAGTAGGACCATGAAACCCATATTTGACACCCTACAACCCAAACATTATTAATGAAAGGAGAGGTATGCAACAAAATTTGATTTGTCAAAGGAGAGGTATGTTTTTTAGATTGGTTGTATATGTACGAGGATTTTTTTTTGGTTTGACATTTATGAAGTATATCATTAACCGGTTTCAAAGAAACCTGAGTACAACAAAATTTGATTTGTTCATAGTATTGTATCCCATTTTTTTCAGTATATGTAAAATAAAACCATCACCAACCAAAATATATACAACAAAATTTTATTTGTTCATACTTTTGTATTCCAATTTTTATAGGATATGTCAAATAAAGCCATCATTAGCCATCCTCATGGAAACACAAAGACCATGGAAACAAAAAGAGAAAATGTGACTTCTCAACTTCATATTATGAACCAATCATGAGGATGGTCGACCTAATTTGTTCACAAAAGAAAAGAAGATGTGAATGGGAGTGAACCTGGCACTAGTGATACTAACTTGGATTAAACTATAGATTGTGATTTTTCCAGCAATCACTGGATGTTAATGGCCTCAAATAATAAAAAATGTAAAACATTTAGAATAAAACCAAAAATAAAAACTGAAAGAAAAGGGAAATTAAAATGAAATTTTATCAAGAGCTACATTCTATCATGAACACAGCTTGCTCAACTCTTTTGATTATTTTTTCCCTAAATAAAGATACACAACTGCATATCCTACTTGTTTTCACTAAATAATAATTCTATTTGGATTCAAAATTAAGGTGTTACTCTTTAAACATAGGTAGTCCAAGATAATAATAGTTCTATTTGGATTCTATTCAGTTTTGCATGATTTCGTGAATCGTGTAACGACCCCTCCATTATGACTACAAATAGAGAAGTACAATTGGTATTAATTTTTTTTTTAAGAATTAGGAAATTAACGTCAATGCATAATCAACACGCCATCACAATTAAGAGAATTACAAGCGATGCATCACCGAAATAAATAACAAAACAAGGCCAACGCATTAACATAAATAAAATTGACACATGCTCTATGCATAAAAATTAATAGCAACTCAGATCAACACATCACAATCAAGTGAAGAAAAATATATGTAATGATCAACCAAACATTGAATATTAAAATAATTACCCGTCCAACCTCCTGCATGGTTAGGACCTCTAGGACACATAAGCAACCCTCAAGACTAAGATTCATCGAATTGATTTCGACCATTTAAGGTCTCAGGGATGATGATTGTTCTGAGGCACAATGAGGTGTCTAAATCCCACTAATCCAATCAAGCTGACAATCAACTAGATCAAACAATCAATCTTAATCATCAATTAATCATGGCGTAAGAGAAATCATCAACTTTATTTTCATGGCGTGTGAGTAATCTAATTACATAAATCAGCATACATCAACATTAAATTCAAGATGCAACATCAAGAAAATTCATAACCGAAATATAATCACTCAATTATTTATTCATTAACATTATTCCAAGCCGCAAAGAGATCTAATCACTTAATCATCTGTACATCAACATTATCCCATATCACAAGAAGGTTGATCACTTAATCATTTATTTATTAACATTATTCCAAGGCGCAAAGAGATCTAATCGCTTAATCATCTATACATCAACATTATTCCATGGTGCAAGAAATCTAATCACTCAATCATTTATTCATTAACATTATTCCAAGGTGCAAAGAGATCTAATCACTTAATCATCTATACATCAACATTATCCCATAGCACAAAGAAGGTGAATCAACTGCCCATATTAATAATGTGATATATCTAGTTACCATTATATGGGGGTTGCATGCAATCTAACTAAACTTTTTGGTAAGAAATAAAGGAGGTCTACCTCTTCTTAAAAAATATAGTAACGTATGTACTAACTTCCAATCCAATTTAAGGGAGGCCAATTTTATTTAAAACCATAAATAAGTACCCAATTACTATCTTATAATTCTATTTTTAAATTTAAGAGGAATAATCTGTGAAGGCCATACATATAAGAACTCACTCCTAACTTAAAATTCAATTTAAAATTTAAAGTAAGGATCAACCAATTTTAAAATAGTTATGAGAACTCAAGGATATGTTTCATGCATATCCATTAACAAAAGGGTCAACAACATAATGGACATTTATAACGAATCTGAGAGTCAAAATTATTCACACGCAAAGTATATCCCCATGCCATCACAGAGGAATTTTATGTACTCGATGTGTGAGTTGGGTGAAGTAATTTTCCAGGTAAAACCAAGGAAAATATCTGGTAACTCCACGCAATCACAGAGGAAATGTAGAAAAATAAAATCACTGAGTGGTCTTACCTGCCAACCCAGATTGAATTTATGAAAATTGTTGGGTAGCCCAAGAATAATAAAAATGTAGAGAAGTAAGTGAATCAACTGAGTGAAATCCAAGCAATTCGCTGAGTGAAATTATGAAAATCGCTGGGTATTCCAGGCATAAAAAAAACACAAATAAGTAAGTGAGTAAGTTGAGTGAAATCCAAGCAATTCGTTGAGTGAAATTATCAAAATCATTGGGTATTACAAGCATAAGAAAAATGAAGAGAAGTAAGTGAATCGGCTGTGTGAATCACAAGAAATTCGTTGAGTGAAATTATGAAAATTGTTGGGTATTCTAGGGATAAGAAAAATGCAAAGAATTAAGTGAGTCACCTGAGTGAAATCCAAGAAATTCGCTAAACGAAATTATGAAAATCGTTGGGTATTCCAAGCATAAGAAAACTTGCTAATAGTGAATTAAACCAATTCGTGATATGAATACAATTCAAAAACATCTTGGAGGAAGCCACGATAATTTTTTTGAGAGTCAATAATCCATTTCGTGGTGTGAAGACAATTTTTTAAAGCGTTGGGCAAGATTCAATGAATGATTCACTGACTGTATTTTAAATGAAATGGGAAGGCAATGAGCAGGATTCGAATTGAGTTGCAAGAGCCAAGAATTATAGTTGACTTTTATTTAAATGGATTGTGAAGGCGATGAGAATACTTGTAAACGATTGCAAGAGCCAAGAATTTGTTTTTACTTGATCCACTCAGAGACACATCGAATGTATTAGGATATATAACACAAACTTAATCCAAAAAATACAAAATTTTGATGCTTAGCTATGAAAGGTAAATGGCACACTATCCAGAAATACAAAATTCCATGCTTAGTCGAGAATCCAAATGGAATTACAATCCAGAAAATGCAAATTCTAGTGCTTATTACTCAAACCTGTCAAGAAATTACCAAATCAATTACAGGAGGAGAATGGAAGATATGACTATATTTCCAAGGGATGTACACAAAATCTAGCTAATTAAAATTTCAACTCAAATAAAAGTACCTTAACCGAAGATGACGAAGAGTCGATGATTTTCTTCAGCGATGGCGATCCTTCCTTCCTCTCGCTTGCTAATCATGGAGAGCTCACCGGTACCTCCTATCCAATGCTAGGGGTACTATTTCCCCCGCTTAGACCCCCGAACATCAAATGGGCCACACACACAAAACCAGAAAAATACTCTATCTCTGAAATTGCCTTGCAAGGTAGAACCACCACTGTCTCTCAACCTGGTTAACCTAAATCTCACAAGTAAAAGGAGTCAAACATTTTGCAATGTAACTTTACCCATAACCAGTGTGACCTCTTTCTCATATCAGCCATTTGTTCTATAGAATTTCTCGAAAACACATACCCACTTGCACAATTAATTCACTTTTCAATTAAATAATTTAGAATTATTCCCCCCGTACACTTGTCACACTTTTTGTTAGTTGCACAAGTAAATACGCAATTTAAATTAATTAAAATTTAATTTCCCTCGCCCTTCCCAAAACCGTTCCTTTAATCACTCATAATTATCTCTTTATTCCCTTTATTTCCAATTACTCACTGACACCTTACTAAATTTGTGTTGAGTTAAAATAGGATTCTTCTTTACTTGGACTAGTGTTAACTAGATTCTAGATACCTTCTATGCATACACAATATTTTATGCTTTATTCCTTTCTTATCTTAAAATCCAAATTGATCTTTTCTTCACACATGTGTATTGTATTAATTCTTTAGACTTATTTAATTTTTCTTAATTTCTTGAATTGATTTAACTTTTTCCTATTTTATTTAATTTATCAAATTTAGTTTTAGTATTCTCGCCAAGCTTAGACTTAGGATTAAATTTTAAATAGGCTTATACTTTCATTTGGGATTTAAGATTAATAATTTCAATCCTTAATTAATTAATTAATTGATCTGGAAGTGCTCAATATTTAACTATTCGCTCAGGGTTTTCTAGGTCGCCTAGATTCATTGACTCAAGTTTTATTTCCACGACGCGCCCTTGAAGACACACTCCATGCTCCAAGTCTGCCACTTGCCTTTGAGTTCTTTTGGTAGTTGTCCAACTCCTAGAGTTGGCAGTCCATTCGGGAAATCTTGTGAGAGACTAAGGGATTCTAAGGAATAAGGACCCCACCTTATTGGGCACTCCCTAGAAATATTCATGAGAGACTGTCTCAATTTTCCCTCACGGCGTCGTGGATCTCTCGAACTAGGTAATCGTTAACCTACAATTTGATCCATGGTGAGAGTGTTAATAGGCTGTGTCACTGACTCTTCCACACCTCTCCCTCGATATCTGGTCTATGTGCATGGCCCCTTTACTCATTATGTGGGTCATATTAGAAAGAATTCATCAGCCTGCATTCATTAACAAAACACTATCAATGATCCATATACAAAATCATAATACAATCGATCATATGTCACATGTGCATAAATGAAATTCTCAAACCAATATAATCCACTCCCTGACTGAATGTCGAGTCCAAGAAGGTCCAGTGATGCCATCAACATCCATAATCAATCAAGTGCCCCACACACTGAGGAAAAACTCGTCAATAGCATTTGACAACACACACATATCAAATAACATAAAATCATAATCCATCAACATCATCATAAGAATCCATAAGATAAACAAATAAACATATACTATAACTGGATCACTTGCATGCAATTTTCCTCAAAGAATATGTCTATAACATGTGTTTGCAAGAGTGGAATGTTACATACACCCCCTCTTGTTTTAAGATTTGTCCCAAAGTTCTATAGTAATATAAAATGGTGTAATAAAAGTATCTGGCAAGATATATATGTCTAATCTATCAAAACAATACAGAAATTTCTTGTGCATATCATATGCATCATCCTAGGTAGCCGAGTGTGGACTATAATTGTCACACTTGACCTTGACTTGATCGATTGCTCGATTTCGTAGTTGTCGAATGTGATGGTACAAAATGCGTATGCGCTCCATTGTGAGTGCACCCTCGACTGATACCTGCAACAAACTCATATCATTAACATGTGTAGGATCACTAACATAATGTCTCAGAACATATACATGTAAAACATCATGCATACACCTAAAATAATCAAGCAAGGCTAGTCGATAGGCCAAGCATGCCTTCTTTTCCACAAGTTCGAAAGGTCCCAAAAACCTAGGAGAGAGTTTAACACCCCTTCCAAACTTGATCGAACTCTTGTGTGGTTTCACCCACAAAAAAACTTAGTTGTCAACTTCATAATTATAGTCAACGCGATGCACATCGGCATAAATATTATGTTGATATTTCACTTCGTTAATCCTTTGTCTTATCATTTTCACTTGTTCTTCAATTTATTGGATCACTTCTGGTTCTACCAGGACCTTATCGTCAAGTCAACCCTAAATCAATGGTGTCCGACACAGTTGCCCGTCAAGAGATTCAAATGGTGCCATCTTAATGGTATCTTGATATTTGTTGTTGCGTGCAAAGTCTACCAATGGAAAGAACTCTTCCCAATGCATTTTTTGGTCCATCACATACATACACAACATATCTTCAAAAATTTGGTTTGTTCGTTCTGTTTTCTTGTCTCTCTCAGGGTGATATGTTGTACTAAAGTTTAGTTGTGTCCCCAAGGCCTCTTCGAAAATGGTCCAAAAACGTCCAGTAAACACCCATCCTTTATCGGATATGATCCTTTTTGGAAAACCATGCCATCTCACAAGCTCGTTGACAAAATATCTAGCTATGTTTGGCTGATACCATGCCTTGTACTGGAGAATCAGGCAATTGTGATGCTGCACTTTCTTCTTCTGGAGTAACATCCTCTAGTGGAGGAAGTTCATTAAAAGCCTTTGAGATTCTAGTAATCTCATTTCTAGCCCATGTGTCTTCAAAAGATCCATAATCTATCTGTTGTTGGAGCAGAGAACATTGTTCTCTGAGCTCTGAGACTTGTTTCTTCAGAATAGAAACTTGTGTGGCCAAATAAGGAAGAGATATTTCTTGAAGCTTAGGCTCCCTATTAAACTTTATATAAGTTTTGATGTTTTTGTCATAGGAATCTTCTAAAAAGAGTGTAGGCCTTTTTATTTCAGAGATGGATCCTTTGCTTGTCGTTTTAATATAAGTCTCTAACAAGGATTTTTTCATATCTCCTTCAGGGAGGCTTTTAATATGGGCAAGAATTCTACTCTCATCAGTTTGTCTAAAGGCATGCATGCAGACTTTGAGTTTTTCAACAGGTTTATTGGACAAACTAGAGACTATACTACTAGTTTCTGTACAATCACACATCAAAGGATTATTACAATGGCAAACATTATTTACAAAGATAGAGGAAGATGAATCAGACTCATAGGTAGGAGAAATATAGTCTATACAGTTAGACTGGATAGGACCAGATTCTATTTTTAGACGGAATGGGCTATGAGGGCAGTCATTGGTATCATGTGAAGGATCCCTGCATCTGCTGCAGCCAAATCTGACATGAATTATTTCTTCTTGTGCTTTGTGCTCTTCTTGTGCTCTTTTTTCTCTGTACTCATTTGCTCTCTGTTCTGAGAGCTTTCCTTTTCCTTTTCTTGCAGCCTCATTGTCAGGGCATGTGGGTGCAGTATGTCCTCGCTTTCCACAGATCCAACAAATTAGTTTCTGTCTGGCCTCTTCCTTATGGGTCCGCAGATGGATATCTTTGGGCTCATAATAGTGGGATCGTGGAAACCAAGTATAATACCCTTTTCGAAGAGTCTTTTGTCCCTTTTGAGGACCTTGATGATTTCTCTCTTTTTTGTAGATTCTCCTTTTTTGTCTGGGCTGTAAATCTGTATTATAAATCCCATATTGTTCACATACAGATTTCTGATCAGGTAAATAGGAAGACTTAGACACAGATTTTTGCATTTTTATACTAGTACAGAGTCCAAGCAGAGCTTTAGTAATAATGGAATAAATTTCTCCCCATGTATAGGTTTCATAGGGCAGAGCAAAAGTATCTGAAATTTTTAGATAGTCCACAAATCTACTGGGTAAAGCAGCCATGTATATTTGTTTCCAAAGAAGATTCTTGCTTTCTTTAACCTCATAGATTCTCTGAGTCCATTCTTGATGAAACTGTTCATATTCTGACATTTTCCTACATTTCATATTCATGAGTACAGTTTCATGTTTTTCAGAAATTTCAGTTTCTGTTCCACACCAATGTTCTAAGATAAGGGCAGTAAGAGCGCCTATCATGTTACTCATTGGTGTTCCATCAGTGTGGTAGACAAGATCTCCTTGTTCATCTTTTAAAGTTTCTGCTTCCATCTTCTGAAGCACTAGAGGAGAAGAAATGGTCTCCCACCATTTACTCAAAGAGCCAGTGAAGCATTGAATAAGACTTTTGCAGGCTTCAACTTCCCCTTTACCTTTCATGCACATAATTTTATATGCTACTAGCATTCTGTCTATGACTTGCCTTATTTGTGCTACTGAAAGATTGTCAACATTCCATTCTTGGTACCATTCTTGTGCATAAGATATTCCATCTGGCACACTACCTTTTCCAACCAAATTAGGCGCTACAGGTCGCCTAAAATGAGGATTTTCCTCTGTGGCTTTGCGGATGCTGACCATGGAGTTAGGATCATCTGGGGATTTCTTTGAGGTTTCTGGATTAGAAGACTCAGGAGGAAAGAAAATAGAAAACTTTTCTTGAAGAGAACTCTTTGTAGGGTTATATAAAGGAGAAACTATAGACAGAGGAGGTGGAGCTTTGAGAAAAGAGGCAGGAATTGGTTTATCAGATTTCTTTTTGGTAAGGTCAGTCAGAGATTTTCCAATAGAACTTAAGGCTGACCCTAACTCTTCAATTGTTTCTCTTTTCTCTATTTCTTTTTCTGAGACTGTATGCAGGACCACTTCAAGCTTGGAATCTAGGGATTCCATCTTGTCTCTTATGGTATTGGTGGCATGAACTACAGTGTTAGTAGTTACCTGCAAGTCTACAATTTGCTCAGGCTTTGCACATTCTTGTGTCTGGTATACCTGAGTGGCCATTCCTCTCAAGGCCGAGTTAGTCCAGTTTATCTGCTCCGTCAAAGACTGGACTCTTTTATCAATACCAGACAGCTGATTACCAGTATTAGGGAGTAAAGGGATAGCATTTGCATGTGTAGAGTCACTTTCTAGAAGAATACCTTGAAAAGGAGGAAAGTTTGTTTTTGACTCTAGGGATTGGCCATCCAACCCTTTCCACTTGTGTCCAGGAGTACTGGTCCCTTCTCCTGTGACTTGGCTGATATGTGTCTGACTAGATTTCTTCCATTCATAGAAAGAAATCCAGCATGCATTTTTATGCATGTATTCCTTCCATTCTTTTGCAAGTTTATCTTTGACTTTGGAAGGAGTACTTTTATGAAACTCTTCTGCCTCAGGATTTGTGAATAAATCCCAATTTGTCATTTGTTTGATCCAAGGTTCATCAAACTGGGATTGAGGACAGCCAGTCATAATAGTAAAGTATTTTAACATTTCTTCAATCACTGGTTTTTTCATTCCTTTGGGCAGAGGGTATGAGAATCTACTCTCAGGAATAGCAATGTCAGTCTGTTCAATGTATCCTAGACCATAGGGAGGACTTTTTGGTGTTCTAGCTCCTTTACAGCATTCTTTTAATCTAGGGTCTAGGTCTGCTATCGATGGCATATAATGCATCATGAGACACTGAGTAGATTCAGACATACTGAAAGTACTGACAAAAGATATTTGACTAGGATTTACAAAATAGTCAGAAGTACTGGCAGTAGACTCTATAGTATTTTCAGCAGACCTGACACAATCCATCCAGACTAAGAATACATTTTTCACTCTTCGTCAAAGTGTAAACTTCCACGAAAATCGAGTCATGCCTCCTTGCCATCAGTGGCAACCAAACAATAAAGTCCATCAAAATGACCTCCCATTCTGATTATGAAATAGTGTGTGGCTATAGTAATCATGTTGCATGTTTATGTTCAACCTTCACTTGCTTTCATTGTATACATCACGTCACATAACTAAATATGTCGGCCTTAATTCCTCTCTAGAACAATAAAGGCTTAAGGTCTTCTCTCATCTTCATGACTCCTGGATGAACCATGTATACTACTCTATGAGATTCTCTTAAGATCAAACTTCTCAATTCATCATTAGGAGGTATGTAAATATGGTTATTATTCCTCAAAAATCCATCCTTATCCAATGTATAACCTTTAGATTTTGGTACCATCATAGTGTCTTGTCGGATATTTTCCTTAACCTCCTTATACTAGTGATTGTCGAACTGTATATTTAGAATATTTTCTCGAAGATTCATCTAAAGAGGTACCACCAAAAATATGTGTGGTCTCTAACTCAATGCATCTGTCTCTATGTTCATGGTTCATTTTATGTAACTAACCTCAAAATTGCATTCTCTAAGCAATTCCGACAAACACCTTTGTCACGTGTTCAAGTCACTCTACATAAATGTGTGTTGCAATCCACAATGATCTGTTTTTAGTTTGAATTTTCATACAATCATATAGTGCCTCCACACTCTCAATGAATACACACTATCTAATAAATCTAAATCATGTGTGGCATAGTTCTTCTCATGATTTCTTAATTTCCTTGCGATGTAAGATATTACTAAACCATCTTGCATCAAGACTCTGCCCAAGCCTTCCTAGGATACATCCATGCATACCAAGAATTCCTCGTCCTTGTTGGGGACTTTTAGTATCGACGTTGTCGTCAACAGATCCTTAAGCCTTCTAAATGATTCTGTGCATTTCTCGGTCCATACAAACTTCTTTTTTTTCTTCTGCAATTTCATGATCGGATTTGCTATCTTCGAAAAACCTTCAACGAATCATTGGTAATATCCTAGTAAACCCATAAAGCTGTGTACTTCTGGTACGTTCATCAGCATAGGCCATTCCATAATATCCTCTACCTTCATTGGGTCCACAACAATTCCTTTGTCAGAGATAACATGCCCTAATTAATGAATCCTCGATTGATAAAAAGACCATTTAGATAGTTTCCCATATAAAACTTTTTTCTCGTAAAAAATGTAGTACCAAGCGCAAGTGTTCATCATGTTCTTCATTCATCCAAGAATATATTAGGATGTCATAAATTAATACTTGAACAAAATTCTCCAAGTATTCACAGAACACCCCATTCATCAAGGTCGTGAATACCCCTAGGGCGTTTTTCAATCCAAACAGTAAAACGATAAACTCGTAGTTTCTGAACCTCATCTTGAATGCAATCTTACGAATATATTCCTCCTTAATTCGTAACTGGTGATAACCTTATCTCAAGTCGATATTTAAAAATACCATCGCGCCCTTCATTTGATCAAACAAATCATCTATTATTGGCAAGGAATATTGGTTCCTGATCATTTCCTTGTTCAATTGATGGTATTTAATATCGAATCTCCACGACCCATCCTTATTTCTTATGAAAACAATAGGCATGGCCCAGGGAGACACACTTGGACATATAATTCCTAGCTCCAAGAACTCCTGCAATTGCATTTTTAACTCATGTAACTCAGGCGTTGACATCCGATAAGGCGTTCTTGCTATCAGTTCAGTCTTAGGTTTTTAGGTCGATTGGAAGCTCCAACTATCTTTCGGGTGACAAACTTGGTAACTCTTCTGGGAAAAAATCACCAAACTCTTGTACTATCGGAAGGTTTTCTAATCCTTTCACCACACCCTTGTCGTTGAATGTTAATATTGCATATTTCTTGCACCCTTTGCGCAAGATCTTTTATAGCTATAGAGAATAAATGAACCTCAAGGACAGTCCCTAGTTTCTTCCTACGATCACCCTTCTATGTCCTTCATCATCAGTCAAACTCAACTGTTTTGTCTTATAGTAGAGTATCGCATCATGAGATTCGAACCAATCCATATTGATCATGATGTAATACAATCCTAATATCATGACATATACGTTGAAATTCTTTACAAAATATTCCAAGTTAATGCGATAGCCTGTAATGCTTCCATCAACCTTTCGTCTGGCACCCGAAGCCATTTACACGTACCTAAACTCGTCCTACTTGACTACCTTTACCTTAATTAGTTTCAGTGGTGCACTAGAAATAAATCTATTTGTAGTGCCTAGATCTATCAAAATACTAAAAGTTTACTCAACGATGGTACATGACGTCTCGATCATAGTGGACTGGTGCTCGGCCTTGCAGTTATTCACCACTACATGAATCATGTGGGTCTTGCCAAAATATCCAACTGTAGTGTATCGTGTTGATCTGGCTGCTCTGGCCCTCTCAACCGAACAGTCTCGCTGGTAATGTGGCTCTCCACATGTCCAACATCTAGTCTTTGATCTAGTACTCTTGGTCCCCAAAGTAGAAGTTGTTGGCCTACCAACCTGAAATCTTGGTATGTTCTGCTAAACATGCCTAAATTGTTGTTGTTGTAGGCGACGTTGCTGCTAATGCTATGGTCCTCTCTAGGGATTCCTCTACTAAGGAGTTGGTCATCGTGGTGTCTTGAATGTGGATCCTCTCGATGTATCTCGATACCCTGATGTATGACCAGATGGTGTCTAATGTTGCTACACACTTGTCATCATCTATCCAGTTGGTCTTGTAGGAGTCGTGCCCTGACCCCCACTGGTCATCTCTTCCTTAGCTATGAGGGTATTCTGGACTGCATCGTGCAACCTATGAGGCATTAGGATCCTCACCTTCACACGGATGTTGAATTTAAGGACAAATACAAACTTGCTGACCTTTATCTTCTCGGTGTTCAGATGTGGAGCATACCTAAGAAACTCCATGAATGGGGCCTGATTTTTGGGCATCGTATGACCACCATATCATAAGGAGTTGAACTCATCAATTTAGCACTCAATGAATTCCTCTCAAAGATACCTCTCCTATAACTACTCCTCGAACAATTCCCATGACACATCTTCGACAACCATGTTTAGTTGAAGTAGGAGCATATTCCACNGAAGAGCAATCCCCTTCAATTGAAATACTGTCATGCAGAATTTCATATTGGAGGTGTAGTCACGAAGTGCGGAGCACATTGCCATGTTATCCAACCATGCCTCGACGGATGAGTCAACTGTGGTACCCATGAACTCAGGAAACTTCTCCATCTCGATTTAACTTTGAACGTTATCAGTACTAGTTGGAGCACACTGTGAACCCTCAATGGCTACAGGCACCCTGGCCTCATCTCTATATAGTTGGTTATTCAAGCCGTTTGACATCCTTTGAAAGGATCTCACCAGACCAACCACATCCCCCATGATAATTTGCTCCTGTCCAATGACTTGTTCTTATCCTTTGGGGTTAGACCTCTTTGGCATGGATGCTACTGGAGGCGTTGCACATCCTCCCCTAGCACCACATCATCTACCTCCACGGTGTCCTCTAACCACGATTACCTTCATGGACAATGTCAATTTTAGTTAGAAATAATTTATCAATCAATTTATTAATACAGTGGAGGGAATAATGATCCCAATTCGCGGATTTGAACCCGCTCTAATACTAGATGTAATGACCCCTCTATTACGACTACGAATACTGAAGTACAATAGGTATTAATTTTTTTTAATCATTAGGAAATTAACGTCAACACATTAATCATAGCAAAGAATAATCAACATGAAATCACAATTAAAAGAATTACAAGTGACACGCCATCAAAATAAATAAAAACACAAGGCCAACTCATTAACATAAATAATAGTGACACATGTCCAATGCATAAACATAAATAGCAACGCAATTCAGAACGTCATAATCAATTGAAGAAAAATATAAGTAATGATCAACCAAACACTGGTTATTAAAATCACTACCTGTCGAACCTATCATGCATGGTTAGGACCTCCATGACACATAAGCAATGCTCAGGCCCATGATTCATTGAATTTATTTTGACCATTTAAGGTCTCAGGGCTGGCGACCATTCTTAGGCACAAGAAAGTGTGTAAATCTTGCTAATACAATGAAGACAACAATCAACTAGATCAATCAATCAATCTTAATCATAACTTAATCATGGCGCACGATAAATCATAACCTTTATTTTCATGGCGCGTGAGTAATCCAATTACATAACTAAGCATACATCAGCATTAAATTCAAGACGCAAGATTAAGAAAAATTATAACCGGCCATACATCAATATTTAATACCTGATGCAAAGAAATCTAATCACTTAATCATTTATTCATTAACATTATTCCAAGGCCCAAAGAGATCTAATCACTTAATCATCTATACATCAACATTATCCCATATTGCAAGAAAGATAATCACTTCATCATGTATTGATTAACATTATTCCAAGGCACAAAAATATCTACTTGCTTAATCATCTCTACGTCAACATTTTTCCATGGTGCAAGAAATCTAATCACTCAATCTTCTATTAATTAACATTATTCCAAGGCGCAAAGAGATCTAATCACTTGATCATCTATACATCAACATTATCCCATAGCACAAAGAAGGTTAATCAACTTTCCATATTAATAATGTGATATATCTAGTTAACATTATATGGGGATTCCATGCTATCTGACTAAATTTTTTGGTAAGAAATAACGGATGTCTACCTCTTCTTAAACAATATAGTAACATATGTACTAACTTCCAATCCAATTTAAGGGAGGCCTATTTTATTTATAAACATAAATAAGTATCCAATTACTTTCTTATAATCCTATTTTTAAATTTAAGAAGAATAATCTGTCAAGGCCATATATATAAAAACTCACTCCTAACTTAAAATTCAATTTAAAATTTAAAGGAATGATCAACCCTTTTTAAAATAGTTAAGAGAACTCAAGGCTATGTTCCATGCATATCCATTGACAAAAGGGTCAACAACATAATGAAAATTTATAAAGAATCTCAAAGTCATAATTATGCAGACGCAGAGTACATCCCCATGCCATCACAAAGGAAGTTTATGTACTCACTATGTGAGTTGGGTGAAGGAAATCGCTAGGTAAAACCAAGGAAAACACTAAGTAAATCTATGCAATCACAGAGGAAGTGTAGAAAAAGGAAATCACTCACTGGTCTTCCATGTCAACGCAGATTGAATTTATGAAAATTCTTGGGTAATCCAGGCATAAGAAAAAAATAGAGAAGTAAGTGAATTTGCTAAGGGAAACCCAAGCTATTGGTTGAGTGAAATTATGAAAATTGTTGGGTATTCCAAGAATAAGAAAAATGCAAAGAAGTAAGTGAGTGAGGTAAGTGAAATCCAAGCAATTTGTTGAGTGAAATTATGAAAATTACTAGGTATTCCAGGGATAAGAAAAATGCAGATAAGTAAGTGAATCAACTAAGTGAAATCCAAGCAATTCGCTGAGTGAAATTATGAAAATAGTTGAGTATTCCTGGCATAATTAAACTCACTCACTGTCAATTAAACCAATTCCTGATATGAATACAATTCAAAAACGTCTGGGAGGGATCCTAGGGAATTTCAATGACAATCAATAATCCATTTTGTGGTGTGAAGGAAATTTTTAAAAACATTGGGCAAGAGCCCATGGATGATTCATTGATTGTCTTTTAAATGAAATGGGAAGGCGATGAGCAGGCTTCTAAACGAGTTGCAAGATCCAAAAATTATAGTTGATTGTTATTTAAACTGATTGTGAAGGCAATGAGAAGACTTCTAAACGATCACAAGAGCCAAGAATGTTTTTTTACATGATCCAGTCAAATACACATCGAATCGATCTAGGATATCTAGCACAAACTTAATCCAAAAAATATAACATTTCGATGCTTAGCTGTGAAAGGTAAACGACAGACCATCCATAAATACAAAATTCCAAGCTTAGTTGAGAATGTAAATGGCATTACCATCCAAAAAATACAAATTCCAGTGCTCATTACTCAAACCCATCAAGGAATTACCAAATCAATGTCAGGAAGAGAATGGCGGTTTATGACAATATTTCCAAGGGATCTACACGAAATCCAACTAATTAAAATTTCAACTCAAATAAAAGTACCATAACCGAAGGTGATGCAGAGTCGAAGATGTTCTTTAGTGATGAGAATCCTTATAATGTCCTCCCTCTTGCTAACCGTGGAGACTTTACCAGTACCACCCAGCCAACGCTAGGGGTACTCTTCTTCTCCCTTAGCCCCCCGAGCCACAATGTGGCCATGCACACAAAAACATAAAAATAATCTAGCTCCGAGCTTGCCTCGCTAGGTCGAACCACCACTCTCTCTCAAGTTGGGTAACCCAACTCTCACATGTAAAAATAGAAAAAAATTATGCATCATAACTTTATTCATAATCAGTGTGATATTTTCCTTATCTCAGCCATTTGTTTTATATAATTCCTCCCAAACACATCCCCACATTCACAATTAATTTTCTTTTCCATTAAATAATTTAGAATTATTCCCCCAATACAGTTGTCACCCTTTCCCCTAATTTCACAAGTAAATCCACAATTTAAATTAATTAAAATTTAATTTCCCTCACCCTTCGTAAAAGCACTCCTTGAGTCACTCATAGTTGTCTCTTTATTCCCTTTATTTCGAATTAATGGTTGGCGCCTTACGAAATCTAAGTTGAGTTAAAATATGATTCTTGTTTAGGTATACTACTGTTAACTAAACTCTAGATACCTTTATATTCATACAAAATCTTTTATTCTTTATTCCTTTCTTATCTTAAATTCCAATTTGGTATTTTTTGCATCCATGTCTATTGTATTAATTCTTTAGACTTATTTCTTCTTTCTTAATTTCTTGAATTGATTTACCTTTTTCCTATTTTATTTAGTTTGTCAAATTTAGTTTTAGTATTCTCTTGAATAGTAGACTTAGGCTTAAATTTTAAATAGGCTTAGACTTTCATTTGGGATTTAAAACTAATAATTCCAATCCTTAACTAATTAATTAATTGATCTCGCAATGCTCAAGATTTTACTAGATTCAACTATTCACTCAGGGTTTTCTAGGCCACCTAGATCCATTCACTCAAGTTTTATTTCTCTGACGTGACCTTCAAGATGCACTCCATGCTCCAAGGGTGTCACTCACCTTTGACTGGTTTTGATAGTTGTCCAACCCCTGGAGGCAGCACTCCATTCGGGTGACCTTGTGAGAGACTAAAGTATTCTAAGGAATAAGGACCCCACCTTATTGTGCACCCCTTAGAATCCTCATGAGAGACTCTCTTAGTCTTCCCTCACGACATCGTGGATCTCTTGAACTAGGTAATTGTTAACCTATAGTTCGAGCCAGGACATGACTGCTAGTAGGTTGTGTCATGGACTCTTCCACACCTCTCCCTCAATATCTGGTCTATGTGCATGGCCCCTTTACTCTTTATGTGAGTCATATTAGCAATCATTTGTCATTATGCATTCATTAACAAAATATTATCAATGATCCATAGACAAAATCATAATGTAATTGAACATATGTCACATGCATAAATGAAATGATTAAACCAATACAATCCACTCCCTGACTCAATATAAAGTCCAAGGAAGTCTATTGATTCCATCGGCATCCACAATCTGTCAACTGTCATGCACACTCAGGGAAAAATCGCCAATAACATCTATCAACATGCATATATCAAATAACATAAAATCATAATCCATTAACATCATCATAAGAATCCATAAGTGAAACAGATAACCATATACTATAGCCGGATCACTTGCATGCAAGTGTCCTCAAAGAATAAGTCGATAACATGTGCTCGCAAGAGTAGGATGTTACATAGTAGGAGGACGACCAACCTAATTTGTTCAAAACAGAAAAGAAGATGTGAATGGCAATGAACCTCGTGGTGGTGATACTAACCTATCTCTAGGATTTAACTATAGATTGTGAGTTTTCCAACAATCACCAGATGGCAATAGATGTAAAACATTTAGACTAAAACCAAGAATAAAAAATGGAAAAAAAAAATAGGGAAATTAAAATGCAATTTTATCAAGAGATAGATTATATCATGAACGGAGCTTTCTTGACACTTTATTATTTTTTCCCTAAATAAAGATACACAATTGCATATCGTATTTGTTTTCACTAAACAATGATTCTATCTGGATTCAAAATAAAGGTGTTACCCTTTAAACACAGGTTGTCCGAGATAATAGTAATTTTATTTGGATTCTATTCGGTTTTGCATGATTTTGTGAATCACAATAATGATATCAATCTAAAATGGAGAGACTTCAATAATTTAAGAGCCAATCGACAACCAGACGAGGAATATGTGTATCCAAATTTCATATGAAGATATTCATGTTGAAGCACAATCTATAATATTGTTTATATTGTTGAGGGGCAAATAATCTCTTGTGTCCATATCAACATAAATATTACAAAACCCCTAAAGAAGGGAGCAATGATTGTCGCAGGAATAATATGTTTAAAAGTGTTTAAAAGAGAGCAATGATTGTTAAAATATTACATATTCAGATTAAGTTATCGTATTTAACCATTAACCTATCGGTGTTCACCAACCATTGGCTCTCTCAAGGAAATTGTACTGGCTCATTGGCCTGAAGACAAGGATAATTCTCCAAAAATTGTCAATGATTTGAAACGTATCAATGTGGGGAATATTTTGTAAAGACACTTGAAAACTCTATAGTTCATGTTGGTGATATTCCCGATGGGTTTATTACAATGCATGTTATTGTGTTTCCTCATTCGTCAGACAAAAACAACTGGGGAATTATTAAAAGAAGAATAGATGTTCATGCACAATTCTACCGAGGAGACATTAATTTTAAGCAAGAGAAATTCATTTTAAATCCTCAAGGTCCAGTATGATATGAATCTGATGGTGCACATGTAATTTAAATCAATAGACATATAAGGCCGCAACTCAACATTCACATAGACATGGGCACACATGCAATTTAAAATACATTTATTTAATGGATAGATGAGTATAAAATGAAGAGACAATTTATTGCTAACCTCTTTGGTGATGTTGATACTGAAGTTGTGCCAGTAATATTTCTTCCTCCTCTCCTCTATGCTCCTACTTCAATAGTCGCCTCTATACCACATTGCTTGAACTGCAATATGGATCTGCAACTACAGAAATGGAAAATGTTTTCTTATTTACATAAACTTGAGGTTGTAGACATGGAAGAAACTCCCAAACCTCCCACGAATTGAAAAGGAAATTTCTTGGAAGTGGTAATAATATTGGATACATAGAGAAAAATTCATGCATAGCAGCAAAAAAACCCATCGAAAGCCATCAATGAAACACATGGCTAAAAAGACAAATATATTTTTATTTTATTTATTGGTTGTTGTATTATTGTCCATTGTATTATGAATCGTAAGTCATGCAATAAACGCCCGGAGGGCATCAACAGGTCGGAGGTATCAAGAGGCACTTCACCCACGTGCTCCATGTACCCAATAAATGTTGGCTTAACATGGTTTAAGGTGAAGTGCGCAAGCGTTTATATCCACACATCCCACCAAGCTTACAGGTGATAAATAACATGTCACGAAGCCTACAGGTGGTAAATAAGATGAAGTGCACTACTAGTTAACAAATTTCCACGTACCTCAGTAATAAATTTAAATTTGGTAAAAAGAAATCTAAACCTAAAGTAATATATTATTAGTTTGCTAATCATGTTAATCATCCCTTTTAATGATGAACATACATCTCTTGTCATGTGAGAAAGTTAATGCTTCAAATCACGACCTTTGATTTTGTGTGATGACTAAGAATATTCCAATGATGTGAAATTGTGTCCATTAAATGTTGATCTATAATTAAAAGCTCATTAAATATTCTCATTTCCAATAGATGTACATCCATCGACGTAATAACTTAATTAAATGTTCATAATAAGTTAGTGCTACATTTATACTTTCAAAAGGTGTTACCTTTCATGTGAAATTGGATGCTTAGCATAATACACTTGATAAGTATTTTAGAAAACATTAAACTTAGGAAAAATACTTTTTAAATAAAAGTCACATATAAATAAAACATTTCAATGCCAAATTTGTCCAAAAAAAAAACAAAAAATAAGATATTTGCACAATTCGTGTCCTCGAATACAAACTTATCCTAAATATAAAAAAATATATAAATAGAAAATCAAAGAATGAAAATCATTTGAAAAACAAATTTTAGAGAATGTAGAGTATCACTGAATAATCCTATACAAAAAAAATTACTTTCAATAAATATAACAATTGGATTATGAAAATAAAACATTCCATGAAAAAGAGAACATTCACATAATTGATAAAACCCATCATTAAAAGTGAAAAGACTTCATAAATGTAACAAGTCCAAAAATGTTGTACCACTCTATGAATATGATTATTACCCATGTTTCTTGGATTTTGGTAATCTTTAAGAAGGAATTATAACATTTTTAATTCTTTTATTTTAATAAGTTCATTATAATTCTTAATTTTAATGTTTGATTGACTTGTCTGCCATGTATTAATTGTTTTTTTTAATTACCTTTAAATTTTAAGTTTTCTCTTATCACATTTCTTCTTTTGTATTTTAATGGAGTTGTTTCTTTTGTATTTTAATGGAGTTCTTTTGTATTTTAATGGGAAGAACGTTACTTGATAAGAGCTTTGCATAACTAAAATTTCATTAGAATTTGTGTATTTTAATGGGAAGAAATATACTGATAAGAGATTTGCGTAACCAACATTTCATTAAACTTTGTCATTTTATATATGCAATATATGTATTTTTTTGTTTAGAGAAAAATCACTACCCTAATCACATGCCTCGTGAAAATAACATGGTATTAATTTTGAAATACAACACACTCACATAATCAAGAATTACAAGTTACATTAATTAATGGGTTAATAAGGGAAATGATGCGTAAACAGTTGTATTCATTTAACATGTCTCATGTCGATAGACAAAATTACACTACAATCATTGTAAATTTGTCAAAGATAGCGCCCAAACAAAAAAGGGTGGCCATAGTTTATTGTCCGCATAGTGAATTGAACTAATCCTGAGATTTATATATCTAAATAATAATATTGTTTTAAGTGTAGGTATCAAGGGATTGGATTACTCTGAAAACATAAGTGTGAATAACTCCACAACATGCATATCCAGTGATGGTTATGCATCTCTAGTGATGGTTTTGTTTAAGTACAACAATCCACAAATGTCCATATCATGACATTGGACTAATTTGAGAACATAAATAAGAGTAAATGGTTTGTAAATGTAAAAACCAAAAAATTTAGTGTAGGTTTTTTTTCGGGACATTTCCATCAAGAAACATAATATCAGTTCTTCAACCTATATCATAAAATAAGAGTTTTGATTTCATAGACTTATTTTTTTGGTTCATCTACATCTCTTCATATTGCAGTGGTCACGAAAGATTGACTGGGAGAGTACGAAGGGAATTGAAATGACACATGTTTCCATTGTCAGACTGGGAGATAATGCCATTGCCTCTGTTGTTGTTCTTTCTCCAACTGTAAAATTATACTTCTTGTTCCTCTTCATGCTAACCACAAATATTTATAAGAGGAGGTCTCATATGGGATCTAAGTGATATCTTGAGTGTTGTCTAATTGTGGATCAAAGTATGTCCAGATAGGTGCTATAAGTTTTTCTTGCCTACACATAGTCGGAATACACGTTAAAAAAATGATAATCATATAGGCCTAGATCACAACCGAACTTCTCTATTAGTCATATCAAGGAAAACATATCGCAAATAAACCTATTGTTGATCTTTTTGTTGTCACAGATGAGTTGACCATTCCCGAATTCGAATACCAATACCATATTTCATGTTATGATTTCAAAATAAAAAGAGTGCCCATCAACTAACAAGGTTTGAAATTAAAATTTTAGATGAAGTCGTAGAGATGTGGTACGACAACGACGTTTAGGGTTAAAAAACTCCAGGTTGACTAGATGAGAAATTCTTCTGTGATTATGCCAAAATCATAGAAGATTAAAACACACTCATAAAAGATGAAAACACGAAATTAACACTAAAAAATTACGCCAAAATATCATGGTATGCATGGTATGTATGTGAGATAGACCAAATGTTTGTGCATGTATCCACCTACACTAAGAAATCATTTTCTTAGTGTATATTGGATAATGTTTGTCGTGTCTTGAACCCCATATGGGGTGGAGGGAATAATCGAGTAAAACATAATATGTTTTACTCTATTACACCCCTTGTTAGTACTTAAAGTTGCACTTGACTATGAAAGGGAAAGCTAGGGCATCATCAAGTTATTTCCATGGTATTTTTAAGGGTTTTTTGAATAGGTCTTTTGAAATTGGTTGAATGTTAGTTCAAGGATTCAAAATAATTATACAACTCAATGTAAAAGAAAATAAACATTCCATTGATTTAGTAAATGGTAGTCACATTAATAGATCATAGAGTAGGGTAAATAAATAAATAAATGTATGTCATTATCTATTTTGTCAACTCACACAAGGATTTATTATTTCAAAATATCATTAAGAAACAAGAACATGTACTTGAACACAATATTGATTATGAACAAACACAATAAAAAGTTCACCGTGTCACCCAAAATCAAGAAATCATATGCATTGCAACAAAATAAACGAATTCAAGTAAGAAAAGAAGGAGATAAAGATATGAAAGAAGATCTGACCATCAACATGTCTTTTCCATTCATTATCAATATGGAATATAGTTTGTCTTACAATGAATTTTTACAAAAAAGTTCCTTGAATGCCCAACTAATCCCCCTTAAATTTTCCTTCTACAGAGTTTATATAGAAAGAATACATAATTATAAGGATCCAAAAGAAATGGATCTGAAAACCTTCTCATATATATTTAGTTTCTTGTTTCAAATAATGAAGGAGAAGATCAAATTTGATCTCCAATTCGAATTGATGAGGTGGCTTCTCAATTGTTGTCCATGAGATTTTTTAGGAAAATAAATCTGGGAAATTCCTGAAAAATAGCGTCCAAAAATATCTTTGTATCTCCCAAACAATGATAGTTGTGTAAAATCCGAGAGAGTATTTTTTGAAGGGGCCCGTTCCCAACAAAAAAATATTTTTGTTTCCAAAAATTCATCTCTAGATGTTCTGCAACCTCACCCAAAATTAGTGACTAAAACCAAAAACATATTTATTGTGAAATATCTTTAAAATAGGCATCAAAGATATATTTTAATATCTTAAAATGTGATAGATGTGTAAAAAATGAGAGTGGTTTTTTCAAATGGATCTATTTCAAACACAAAACTCTTTTGGTTTCCAAAAATTCATCTCCATCGTTTAATAAAATGCTCTTGAATTTAAGGACTAAAACAGGAAAAACAAAGTATTTCATGTATTTGATTTATGTCTTTTCTTTCTGTTATGTTCATCTTGAACTATGGATGTTCTTCTACTAGAGAAAGTAGGTTAAAATCTATGGAGTCTTGGGGTTTCCTTAACTTAATTTCACATTTGGAGGATAAACCAGTGTTAATATATGCTTCTTCAGAGCTTTCTGATTCTCTGATTTCTGGAATATTTTGTAGTTGGTTTAGTTATGGAAAAAGATCATTTTTATCATCATAAATTGTATATGTAATCTTAAATATAGATTCAGATACTGAAGCTAATTTTCTAGTTTCTCTGGTCATAGGTCTTCTGGAGTACTGTGCAATCTACTTTCCCTTTTCTCGTTTCTTCTTATGTTCCTCGGATTCCTTCTTTGTCCTGTGTAAAGAAGATGCCACTGCCTATTTTTTGATCTCCTTTTTAGAATCCTCTTAATTATATTCTATGATTATGAGATTCTCCTTCTTGATGGAAGGATGAAACATTGATTTAGAATTTAGTCTAAATTTATTGGCAGCTTTGGTACAATTTCTTCTAGGGAATTTAGGTACAATTTCTTTCCTTTTACTCTGTTTTTTACTTTTTGCAGTTTTATTTCCTGTAGATTCTTGATTTTGTTTGACTGGAGTCTGGATTGGACTTTTGATGTAATATTCATATTCATCAAATTCCCTCTTTATGTATGGATTAGAATGGATGTTGATTTCTTCATTCGTTTTAGGTTTGTTACCTCGACTAGTAGTGTCTTTCTCATCAACTTTACTCATAGGAAAATCACGCACAGCTTGTTGGGTTGGTAATTTTATCTTACCATCATGAGTTACCCTAGCTACAAGGGAATCTTATTTCATCAAAACTTCAGTATCTTGAGAGGTTTGTTTCTCTGTTACAAGCCACCTCCCCTTGAAAATTTCATATTTAGTTGACTGTAGGTTAGGTTTTAATGACTGGATTAACGAGTCCCAAGACCTTTGGAATTCATTTAAGGAGAAGACTACTAATGTTATAATCAAACCTTGATGAAAAATACTTATTTTTGTTGTAGCAGGATGGGACTAGATCCTCTTACACATCTTGGATAAACTTTTTAATAGAAAATAGGTTAAATTAAGAGGCTAATCACCATTTACATGAATCAATGATCTAAAATGATAGATATGGACTCAAGAAAACCTTCCTTCACATGTAATGTACCTCTGGATAATCAACAGGGTAGTGTTTCATTCTTTCCTTACCCAACTGTGTGGTATACACTTGCTCTAGTTAGGGTTTTCTTTTCTGGAACTAAAAAATGATTCACAAATTCCATGACTACATTTTCCTTCTTCCACCATCGTTCCCCACATACTGGTAATCTGGATGATTTAGCAATGGAGTGCTTTGTCACGTGCATTAGAAGTTTTCCAACCATAGATTCGAAGCCATCAAATTCTCTGCAAATGTCATAGAGATCTGTTCGTCATGACCCTGGAATGTTGTGAAAAAGTCGAACCAACCAATATCCTTGAATTTATGGACCATATGAGGAAATTCTTTGAGCAATTTTGTACCATTAGGCTCCATTCTGATTATCTTTCCACTCTTTTTGGGCACCATATCATTGATACAATCCTGTAGACAATTTTGAGAAGATCGAGAGTTGAATCTTCAATTCCCAAGAGCTATTAAGATGGTAGAATTTATTTCTTTATCTGCATACCCTACATAGAATAACAAGCATACTAAAATAGGTAGATGGTGATTTCATTAATGACAATCGGGCGTTTTTATTTGATGTAGAGGTGGAGAGTATATCTCAACTCTTCATATATAGTTGTTATCATAATAATACCAACCCGAAATAGATCATAAAGAGGTATGAAAATCCTCTAATCATGATTTAAAAAGTTAGGACACGATTTGGGTAGGGTGGCCCATGTAGAACAATGATTATTCTCGACACTGCAGGAATAGAGCTATTCTTGCAGTGCCTTTTCTAACTTGGAAAATTTTGAAAATTCAAATGATGAAAAGACAAGTGACGTGAAAGAAAATTTTCATATCAAATCCTAATCTCTAAAATACTTAAAAAAATTTAAAATGTGCATAAAAGAATGAAAACATGATTTCAAGCCAAGAAGGGAAAAAACAAATTTTAACCAAAAAAAAACATGGAAAATGGGTAGAACGGGGATTAAGGACAACCTATCAGTTAAAAACAAGGTTAAGGACTAACACTGGCTCCTTCTGGGGATAATGTTTCATTAAAGTTTTATGATGAAACTTTAAGAACTTGTTGACCAGTGCCTTCGCATCCCTTATCATCATCAACTTTTATTGTAATTATTTCCCTGTCCAGCCATTCCTTTATTCGCAATCTAAAAATAACAACCACAAACTGCAAGTAGTCTTTTCATTGGGCTATGGAGTCTTTATTCTTGCATACTGAAAACTTGACACTACTCTCATATTGTAAATTGATCTTCAAACTGAAACCAACATGCTCAAAAATAAATCTTATTTATCTACAACTCCTACACAACTAACCAATCAGTTCATTGATCAGGTCACATCAAACTTCCAATGTAGCCATGAAATAATTTGACTGAAAAGATGGTCTTCTTCCTTGCAAGTAAATAAGAAAATGTAGAAAAATTGAGATGTTTACAGTAAAAAATAAATGGGCAACCCATACTTACAGCTGCAATTCGCTTTAATTTCAAATGATGAAAAATATTGAACCTCTGGAAACACTAACTCCATGTAGATGGCTACTGGATCATATATAATATGAAAAACTTTTAGTTGATGAAAAAAACTAAACTACTCCCTTGCAATTTTTGATATATTTGTGATACCATAATCCACATGATTTTCTTGAAACAACACATGGAAATCACTTGTTTTATGACAATGAACAACAACATCTTGGATAGGATGATTTCTTTCATCTATTTCTCCAACATCAGATTGATACTCATAAAAAACGGGCTCATTGTTGCACATGTCAATGAATGCTAATGTGAAATACTGCTCTTCTCCATTTCCATATTCATCATATGCAAGTTGACTATAAAAAGTTTCTGAATTTTGAAATTCACAAAATTTTGTTTCATTATGCTCTTCAAAGACAGAACACAAATGAACAACCTAGTCTTTTGGAACAAAAACTTTATTAATACAATCAAATAAATTTGCTGTCATACTATCCATGACACTATCATCAACAATATCTTGAAAAACTTCTCCTTCAAAAGAAAAATGGGATAAGTTTCATGAATGATCAAATCTTCTTCATTATGATAGGATGAAGACTATTGATTGATTTCAACTGGAAATGATAAAAAAAATTGTTCACCATCAATATAATCTTCAAGAATTTCTTCACTAAAATACTGACCTTCACAAATATTTCTAGTAAAATTCTTCATGAAAAGACCCATTTGAATGGCCATCAAAATTTTTAGGAGCATAATGAGAACATTCCAAAATATATTCACTGATCTCATCACTAAATCCCTACTAAAATGTTTTCCTAAGAGGTTTAAATTGCTCACAAAAATCATTCAAGAGGCATTCTCCAGGATAAATCCTCTTACAAAATGAATGAAAAGCAACATGGAAATTATTTAATGATGAAATACTGGAAACATGAAGATATTGGTACCATTGTTTCGCCTCTCCTTCCAAGGAGTACATAAACATCTTCAACAATACACCTTCATGATGAATATCAAGTTGGTCCATGTATTGGTAAAAATCAATCAAGTGTTGTGCAGGATGATCGTGATCATCTGCTCTAAACCTTGGAAGGTAGTCTTCACATTCATGCATAGTGGGCACAACCTTTGGGAAACTAGGAATATCAGAGAAATCAAATGGAGGTAACCTAAGAGCCAAAATGGCTTCCATAGCCTTTGACATCTTAGATTAGTGGAGTTTCCAATGGATTCTTCCTTCATGGAGTCGCCACGTGAATGATACAGTCAGAAAAAGTGTCCAACTCATGTTCACTATCAAGAGATACAATTGATTGTTGTCATTCTCCTAGGGATAAATACTTCGTGTCTCCATCCCCAATAATGATGCCAAAAGATGTAAGTCCCTAAAGTGGGACTTGACTGTGAAAGGGCAAGCTAGGGAATCATCAGGTTATTACACTGGTATTTTTAAGGGTTTTTTGAATAGGTTTTTGGAAACTGGTTGAAAGTTGGTTCAAGGATTCAAAATAATCATATAACTCAATGTAAAAGAAAATAAGCATCCCATTGATTTAGTAAATGGTAGTCACATCAATAGATCATAGAGTAGGGTAAATAAATAAATAAAGGTATGCGAGTATCTAGTTTTTCAACTCACATAAGAATTTCTTATTTCAAAATATCATTAAGAAACAAGAACATGTACTTGAACACAACATTGATTATGAAAAAAGATAGTAAAAAGTTCATTGTGCCACCCAAAATCAAGAAATCATATGCATTGCAACAGAATAAATGAATTCATGTAAGAAAAGAAGAAAATAAAGATATAAAATAAGATATGACCATCAACATGTCATTTCGATTTAGTATCAATATGGAATTTAGTCTTTCTTACAGTCAAGTTTTACAAAAAACGTTCTTGAATTCCCAACTAATCCCCATTAACTTCTCCTTCTACAGAGTTTATATAGAAACAATACATAATTATCAAGATCGAAAAGAAATGGATCTGAAAACCTCCTCATCTATATTTAGTTTCTTGTTTCAAATAATCAAGGAGAAGATCAAATCTGATCTTCAAGTTGAATTGATGAGGTGTCTTGTCAACTATTGTCCATGAGATTTTTTAGGAAAATAACTCTTGCAAATTTCTAAAAAATAGGGTCCAAAAATCTCTTTGTATCTCTCAAACGGTCATAGATGTACAAAATCCGAGAGTGGTTTTTGTGAAGGGGCCCATTCCCAATAAAAAACTCTTTTTTTTTCCATAAATTAATCTCCGTATATTCTTCAACCTCACCCAAAATTAGTGACTAAAATAGGAAATTATTTATTGTGAAATATTTGAAAAATAGGCCTGAAAGATATATTTGAATCTCTTAAAATTTTATGGATGTGTAAAACCTGAGAGAGGTTTTTGTGAAGGGGCCCGTTCTCAAAAACAAATTCTTTTGGTTTCCAAAAACTGATCTCCATCGTTTCAGAAACTGTTATCAAAGATATGGATTGAAACAAGAAAAACAAAGTATTTCTTGTATTTGATTCCTATCTTTTATTGTTTTTGTTATGTTCATCCTGAACTATGGATGTTCTTCTACTAAAGAAGGTAGGTTCAAATCTATGGAGGATTTTGTTTTCCTTAACTTAATTTCACATTTGGGGGATAACCCAATGGTAATATCCTCTTCTTCAGATCTTTATGATTCTCTGATTTCTAGAATATCTTGTAGCTGGTTTATTTCTAGGAAAAAGATCTTTTTTCTCATCATAAACTACATCTATGCCTTTAAATACAGATTCAGATATTGAAGGTGATTTTGTAGTTTCTCTGGTCACACGTCTTCTCGAGTATTGTGCAATCTTGTTTCCCTTTTATCGTTTCTTCTTGTGTTCCTCAGATTCCTTCTCTGTCCTATGTAAAGAATATTCCACTGCATGTTTTTTGATCTCCTTTTTAGAATCGTATGAGTTTTCTTCTATTATTATGAGATTCTCCTTCTTGATGGAAGGATGAAACAATGTTTTAGAATTCTGTCTAAATTTGTCGACAGATCTGGTAGAATTTCTTCTAGGGTATTTAGGTACAAGTGTTTTCTTTTGACTCTGTTTTTTACTTTTTGCTTTCTTCTATCGTGTAGATTGTTTCTTCTATTTGACTAGAGTTTGTACTGGACTTGTGATGTAATATTCATATTCATCAAATTCCCTCTTTATATATGGATCAAGATGGATGTTAGTTTCTTCATTCGTTTTAGGTTTCTTACCTCAACTAGTAGTGTCTTTCTCATCAACTTTACCCATAGGAAAATCACCCACATCTTGTTGGGTTTGTAATTTTGTCTTGCTAGCACAAGTTAGCCTAGCTGTAGGAGAATCGTCTTTCATCAAAACTTCAGTATCTTGAGAGGTCTATTTCTCTGTTACAGCTTTCTTCCCCTTGACAGTTTTAGATTTAGTTGACTCTAAGTTAGGTTTTAATTACTGGATTAACTAGTCCCAAGACCTCTGGACTTCATTTAAGGAGAATACTACTAATGTTCTAATCAAACTTTAATGAAAAAGACTGGTTTTTTTTGTAGAAGGATGGGACTAGATCCTCTTAGACATCTTGGATAAACTTTTTAATAGAAAATAGGGTAAGTTAAGAGAGTAATCACCATTTACATGAATCAACAGTCTAATATGATAGAGATGGACCAGAGAAAACATTCCTTCACATGTAATGTACTTATGGATAAAAGCTTCCTTCACATGTAATGTACTTGTGGATAATCAACAAGGCAGTGTGTCATTCTTTCCTTACCTAGCTGTGTGGTATCCCATTTCTCCAGTTAGGGTTTTCCTTTTCTGGAACTAAAAAATGACTCACAAATTCCATGACTATGTTGTCCTTATTTAACCATCTTTCTCCATATACTAGTAATCTACAGGATTTAGGAATGGAATGCTCTATCACGTGCATTAGAATTTTTTTAACCATATATTCGAAGTCATCAAAATTATGTGCAAATGTCATAGAGATTTGATCGTCATGACTCTGGAACGTTGCAAAGAAGTCGAACCAACAAGAATTCTTGAATTTGTGGGCCATCGGAGGAAATTCTTTGAGAAATTCTATACCTTGAGGCTCTAATCTGATTATCTAGCCACTCTTTTTGGGCATCATATCGTTGATACAATCTTGTAGACAATTATGAGAAGATCCAGAGTTGAATATTCAATTCCCGAGATTTATTAGAAAAGTAGAAGTTATCTCTTTATTTGCATACCCTGCATAGAATAACAGACATACTAAAATAGGTAGATGGCAATTTCATTCATGACAATCGGTCGTGTTTATTTGATGTAAAAGTGGCGAGTATAGCTCAATCCTTCATATATAGTTGTTATTGTATTTGTATTTGGTTGTGGTTGTTATTGTATTGGTATTTGTGAGGTAGAGATAGAGTTTGTCTTTAACTAAATAGTTTTATCCTTTATCCTAAATTTTAGGAAGTTGTTAGATCTACTTGGATGAGATTGTGGTTGTTTGGATGAGATTGTGGTTGTTATTGTATCGGTCTTTTTAAGGATGGATGAGGTTTTAGGAAGTGGTTAGATCTACTTGGATGAGATTGTGGTTATTATTGTATCGGTCTATTGAAGGATGGATGAGGTTTTGGTTGGTATTGTATCGGTCTTTTTAAGGTAGAGTTTGTTTTTACTAGAATAGGTTTATTGCAAGTTTTAGGAAGTTGTTAGATCTAATTGGATATGATGGATATGAGAGATTCTTTTGGCTCATGGTGGGTGGTTAAGATATTCTCTCCCTTCTTAGTGTACTAGGATAGCGTGTATATATAATTATTTTGCCGAATAAAACATTGGTGTGTCTAGAAACAATGTACAACAATGTTTTACAACAATGTAAAACATTCAACACAAGTTTTTGGTGTGTCCGGAAACAATGTCTACTCTCTGGTCTGTGTACATGGTATCCTAGTTGGTACAGCCCTGAGTGTCTCATGAGGGGCTGCAATAATGTAAATTTGGCATTGTTAATCCTATGTAGATCAGGATAGATTATTTTGTGAGTGAATGATATGGTGTGTCCATTGTTTTGAGTGTTGTTATTTTTTGTTGTAGCATTCTTTATTATGATTTATTTGTAGTGTTATTATTTTGTTTTTCCATAGATCTCTTCTAAGCATGAATCTACAGATCTGTTTCTCTATAAGTTTAATAGAGTTACCCAACGTGGTGCATGAAGGAGAAAGGATCCAACCAATTGTTGGCTAGTCTTTTCTTAGCCATTTCGGGAAAACAATTATGAGCCCAACCGTTTCTACAAGAGAAAGAATGCGAATTACTGTAGGTAGATATTGCCCATGCATATATAGGATATGAAAATATAATTTTATCTATCGAAAGGAAAGGAAATCATAGAAAATGCCTAGTAGAGTCATCGGGAGGAGGATAAAAACCCACTCAACTGTCTACTTGTTCACGGCATGGGTAAATTCCTTGGTTATCATTGGATCATCGAGAGAATGATTTAAATGCTCCATACGAACTGAAGTTGCAGCGAGTTACTACCAATCACTATTGGTTCCACGGTCCACAAAAATCAAATCAAAATGTTAGTATCCTTTGGTTGTGTTTGTTGAAGTGAAATATGTACTTGAAATTTCATGGGGTTTACTTTTGTAAAAAAAGATATTGAGCGTAGTAAATTCAAAATGTGAGTGGAGAATTTGTTAGAATTGACTATTGTAACAATTCCAAAGTGAAGAATAGAAGATCGTAGAAGAATATTGGACAAGGATGTTCAAGATGCAAGGTAAAAGATGAAAATTACAAATATGAACTATTGATTTAGTGTCTCGCGGTCCACAAAAATCAAATCAAAATGTTAGTATCCTTGGTTG
>SNQJ01S0002678.1:79014-93246 GCA_010110895.2 Picea sitchensis
TTAACTAGTGATTATATGGAAATGTGAATCACACCTTGCATTTGTAACTAGTCTAATATGGTATGTATTGGTCCTTGAAAATTTTAAGTTGAGATCTTGTTGTCTAGAGTTTGTACTTAAGGGAAGTATCGTAATGGTACATATGCCTTATTTCAAATCATGTTTGTATTGGTCCTTGAAAATTTTAGGTTGAGATCTTGTTGTCTAGAGTTTGTACTTGGGGAAGTATTGTAATGGTACTTAGGCATTATTTCAAATCATGTACTTAAGGGATGTATTGTAATGGTACTTAGGCCTTATTTCAAATCATGTATGTATTGGTCCTTGAAAATTTTAAGTTGAGATCTTGTTGTCTAGAGTTTGTACTTAAGGGAAGTATTGTAATGGTACTTAGGCCTTATTTCAAATCATGGGATTAAATATGTAAATGGTATGTACTTGTATCCTTGTATGTAACATGTAAATGGAATATCATTGTAGTTCCTACATAGGCACACATACCTCTTTTCCATGTGTCCCTAATGATTTGGATAACTTGTTCGATATAGTGTAGAACCTCTATTATGGAGTTATTAAGATTTGCATAACTTGTTCGATATAGTGTAGAACCTCTATTATGGATTTATTAAGAACTTGAAGGAATGATTCATGTGTTGGATAGGTACTATATGAGTGGACGAATTTAGTTGTAGACTTTGGAAATTGCCTAGAAACTAGAAATTTTTTAGACATTCAATGGGAATTCATCAAGAAGTTTAATAAACCATGTACTTGAAAGACATCGTATTAGACTAATGGTTGCAATGACTAGGTACCCATGAATTTACCCATGCACTTTGATGGAAGGTTGTTCCTTTATATGAAATTGTATAGTTTGATGATGTGTACATGATCAAAGTATGAGATTTAAGTGCCAAGTTGGATTAAATAGAGACTTTGTCGATAGGAGGTTCTTCAATTCGTGGTGAACCATGTGTTGTATAGGAGTAGTTGTTGATTTATGTAATCATGGATACATAAATCAAGTTCTTTGTTACACCAGGCACATACATAACATTATGAATTTGTTTGATATTACCATTAGGTAGATTGATAGAAATTTTCCCACACCCTTTGATTTGATGACTTCTATCATCACCTAGGTAAATCTGTGCTCCTTCATTGATTTCCTTAAAATCTTCAAACCAATGCTTGTTCCATGTCATGTGTGTTGATGCTCCTGAATCTACATACTAGATTTCTACATAAACATTCTCATCACGATCTACCATGAACAATCTGAAATTATGCACATGATTGTCATTCGCGAGATGACCTACATGTCTTTTTTGCTTCTGCTATTCTCCATGATATTTCTTTTACCTGCACTCCTTAGCAATATGACCCAGTTTTTTGCAATAAAAACATTTAGTTTCATAGTAGTTTCTATTCGAATGCATACCTTGGTTCTGATTCATTCTTTTGTGTGAGTTTGCTCCATTTTGCTGTTGTGGACTTCCTTTCCCTTTGAAGAAGTTTTTATTTGCCATCAATGCAAGATTAGCACTCTAGGGCTTCAGAGTCGATCTTCTTTCGTCTTCCTGCATCAGTATTCCTGTCAACTCTTCAAATTTTGGGATCTTCTCTCTGCCATTTATCCCAGTCATAAACATTTGGTAATCATTAGTGACACCATTCATTATAATGACCAACTATATGACCAACTATATGACCAATGTCTGCCAATTTGTTCTTCAGATCCTTGATCCTTGCTACGAATGAAGCAATTGTTTCATTCTCCTCCATCTTCAAGGATAGGATCTTACTCTTGAGGAACAGAAGATGATTTGAATTCTTGATCTCATACAACTCCTTCAGAATTCCCCAGATCTCGTTAGTTTTCTTACATTCTCTAATGTGTGGTATGATGCAGTCTTTCACTGACATCTTCAACAATATCCTTGCTTTACCTTCTCACTTCTCCCGATATAGGATCGATGATGATCCAGTTGTGGGCCTCGGCTCATCCCCATTCGCAATCGTCCAAGCACTTTGCACGTCTAGCAAAGTCTGCATCTTGAATTTCCAATTTGCATAATTGGAACCATCGAGCTTGTTATGCTCATTCAAGCATGCTTCAAACATATTGTTATTCATCTTGACGATTTAGAAGAAGAAAAAAATCGGCAGGTAAAAGAAGATGTTAGATTTACCCCAAATTTGTGACACAGACAAGCCACTGATCTTCAGCGTTGTTTGATCTTGCAGCACACTTGTTGATCACCGTGGCTTCCTTCACAGCCTCTAAACAACCTTATGTTGTCAGCCTCTACAGCCTTTTCCAAGATGTAGCCTTCTCTTGGTGCCTTTTTGTTGTTTACACGATCATCGCAGATGTACATCTAATATTCGAGACTGTCACAGATATACACCAAATATCTGAGACTGTCGTCGATGTACACTGAAAACCTGCGACGGTCGAAAAAATGAAATCCATGAGAAGTGTAGTAGTGCTATTTTTGCGCTTATCCACTCAAAACCTGTGACGATTTCAGTTTAGTCACACCCACTAGACAGCGTAGAGGTTCCTCAGCCCTGACGCTCTGATACCATGATAAAAATGGCAATTTTTGTATTAAATGAAATAAAACCCACTGGTTAGCTCTACGAAAAAGAGTCTGAAGTAGGAGAGTCTCGCTCTGCAGAACACTCTCCATTGTTCATTCACATTACACATAAAATAGAAAACATGGTTTTAGGGAAGTTAGAACAATGCCCTAAAAAATAGAAACTAATTCCTATCCTGAGGTTACGTGAACCAACTCTACCTATTCTAGGATTTTCTCCATTATCTTCAACAATATGCACTATGAAGAATCCAATTGAGCAAAGTATATGACAATATTAGTAATTGTAAATGAATTTCCATGGACAAACCACATGTAAACATATGTATTCTCATTTAATCCTTTCTATCTAATATTGACTTTCCATGAAGGAACCAACATGTAATCATATCTCTTCGTATGCATGTCATATCTTCTCGTTTAATATTTTGTTTCTATTGGATACCTCTTATCCTTCTAGAAAGTACCTACGTGAAAATTAAACGGATCCCATCGCTAGGAATGTATCCAATTAATATATATATAAAGTGAAGAGAGTACTTATATATCATTAAATCAATGTGTTTTTATTTAGATCGCATATTCAATTTGATAAGAATTAAAATTTCATTGTGTATACTTTCAAAGCCAAAATATGCACCAGTGGCCAAAATTACATTGCTAAACCTTTCTAAAAAATACAGTGCACTACCAAAGTGTTAAAATTTTGTATGCGATGGTGAGATCCCATATACACATGATATCCAATATACACTTGATAGATGCCTACATAAATCAAACTAGAGTCTAGGAGTTCATGCAATATCTAAAATGAAACCTACTATTCTTAATGCGTGTTGTTCATCAATGAAGGCAATGAGATATATATTAACTATATCCTTTTATTTACATGAAAGTGGGATTGGAAACGTTACGTAGTAGACCTTATGGAATCTAAACCATGTATATACAAGGTCCCTGTAACCCAACATGATGAGACCCGAAGATTATAGATAGGGTGGTTCCTTGAGGAATGTGAAGTATTGGGTACAAAAATAATTTAGGAAGTTATGGCATGCATTTGTGGGCATTCTCATGCATGTGGGATCACTTTCCATGAGTTTCTTTTTACCCTAATGAATACTATCATAAAGATTCTTAAAGGAGAGTGTTCATGGTACATATCACTTACTAGGGCATTCTCATGCATGTTGGATCATAGATTCTTAAAGGAGAGTGTCCATGGTACATATCACTTAGATAGATTCTTAAAGGAGAGTGTCTATGGTACATATCACTTACTAGGGCGTTCTCATGCATGTTGGATCACTTGCCATGATTTTTTTTTTAACCTAACGAATACTATCAAATACTGTCGGATAGATTCTTAAAGGAGAGTGTCCATGGTACATATCACTTACTATCATAACTCAACATAAGTGTATCAAATCTATCATTTTCCCCTTAACCATATTAAAGGTCTCAATGAATGAAAAGATTGAGGGCTCAGTCCTCCAGTCTTCCAATCACTGCTCAACCAAAACCATGGTGGGATTGTGATCCTTAATTCACACAATTATTTCTTCCCCAAATCATGAAAGACTAAGTTGGAATCATAAATGGGAAACCCTTATCCCCGCCCAACCAAAAGAAGTAAATGTTCTTTTTCGAATCCCACCCAAAAAAAAACCAATCATTCTTTGTCCAATCTCATGAAATCATGGAATGGTGCCATGAATGGATTGGCCCATTCATGATTTCAAAATACTTGTTAATGGTTTTTGGAAAGCAATAATTGGAAACCTATTAACCACTTTGTGGTATTAGAAACCTCTTAAGCACATTGTGTTTCGAGCCAAAAAAAAATACTACAAGATAACATGTCATCTTAGATAAATGTCATTTGAGATGGACAAATTGAAAAGAGTTGTCTTACTATGACCATGCTTTTATTCCATGCATAGAATTTATGTTCCTTTCTTCCAAGTTGCTTATCCAATTGAAGGTTGGCATATCATTTCACCTTACTATATGCAAATCTTAATCTAGAGGGGATGTGTAAATACTTGTCAATCTCTGCAATGTAGTTAATGTGTTCCTCATAATTTAAATATCCCACCAGAATATCTAGTCTCGAGTTGTTTCCCAAATGTGCACTTGTCATGGTGACGTTTTTTTCGGTCTAAACTCCGCTTGAATCTCTTCTTTTGTAGTTTACTTATCCATTCTTCCGACAACTCTCATCATGTGCTTCCCATGAAAATCATCCTTATTGATCCTCCAATATGTGTAATTGCTCTCATTGCCTGCACACAATTTCATCTTCTCCTTCTCCATGTGGTCTATGTCTACCTCAACCAAATCAAATTTCTCTATTGTGTGCTACTCCAAATTTCTCTCTAAATTTCTTTATTGTATGCTATTCCAAATTTCTCTACTGTGTGCTATAGTGTACTAACAACAACCACATTAATATTATTAATGTGTTTATATATTTAGATAGGAAATGTGTTTATATATTTAGATATTGTATGCTATTCTAAATTTCTCTTTAAATTTCTCTATAGTGTACTATCAACAACCACATTAATATTATTAATGTGTTTATATATTTAGATAGGAAATGTGTTTATATATTTAGATAGGGAAATAGTTAGCACATACACTAAGAAAAAACATTATTAATGAGCTAAATATACATCTATGGATGTATATAGACACATTAATATTATTAATTTGCTAAATAGTCCATCTATCTATAAAACACAATATTATTAATGTTGTCGTTGCTAGTTACATTTTCATAACAAACCTCCTATATAAAAGAAAGATCAAGGGAAAGATGAAGGGTTTGTTTGGTACCATCAAAGCCTACTTTGATCAATTCAAGAAGGGAAAATCAATCAAAGAGTTGGTTTTCTATGCTCACGTAATATAATATACAAAGGGTATGTATCATCAATCTATGTCTTACCTCCTATAATTTGAGGTGGAGGAAGAGTCCTAATACTAGATTTAAGGAATAATGGACCAATTTTCCTTGATAGGGTCTTGGTTCTTAATAAGATTAAAAAAATATAAATCTAGTAACAAGACTCTTCCTCCTCCACCCCAAATCATAAGAGTTTGTTACACCTATCTACTTAAATATCTACACCTTTCATCTCTGCAACTTTTCTTGCATACTTTTAGAGCACGTCCACCCAACAATTCCTCCCTTTGTTGTAGTTACTCTCCTTCAACAAGTCTAATCGAAAACACTCTCATGTTGGAATTGCTATTGTAGATCTTGGACTTCTATACCAAATGACGATCATCAATATGCACTCAACAACAAAGCATTTAATGCTGTATATGTTGAGATATATACCATCCAATTTAAAAGTTCTTTAGATCAGACATTTAATGTTGTATATGCTAAGATATATACCATCCAATTTAAATTTCCTTTAGATCAGACAATGTATATCCCAACATATACAACATTAAATACTCTATTGCAGAGTGAAAATTGCTAGTTATATAAACTCTCATACAAAAGGTTGTGTCTTCTTCCGATAATAAATACAAATTTGTGTAGTAATCGATTGAGTTTCCTGCGTTTTTCATATGCTTCCTGTATCTACATGGGACTTTCGTTCCTTTTTTTTCAATGCACTTTTTGGTATATTCCAATGGAGAATCATCATTATGAAGGATGACTCTAAGTGGGTTATGTAAAGGAGTCATTTTTTTGCAATTCACTTTTTGGTATATTCCAATGGAGAATAATCATTATGAAATATGACTCTAAGTGCGTTACGAAAAGGAGGCCATTTGTTTATAAGTAATATTTATCCATGTCGAAAAAATATTTATTTGGTCGCTAGAAACCATACAATACTTCCTCCATAGAACCACACTTCTCCTTAAATGGTATTATCGACATGCAGAGTGGTGGGAATCTTGTGAGACCTTTTGAAAAGGTTGTGATATGGAATTACTACTTTAGTTATTGTACTTGTCATGATTATCACACCTCTCTAAAAGTTAAATCTCAGTCACAAACTTAGAAACAAAATTGGACAATCACGAAGAATGAAAACATACATAAGTCTTAAATTTTCTGTTTCTTTTCCCTTTTGAATGCACTATATCATTTCAACATCACCTAGAAATATTTTCCTTTAAGATAGGATTCTGAGCTCGCTCAGCCCTATCTGGGACTTCCACTCTGCCTATGATTTCAATCATGGCTCCTTGATAATCTTATTTGTATAAATATTTGCTTGAATCCATCTAATCCCATCAGTAAATTTGAAAATTTATACCTTGTAGTAAGTCCTTCGCATGAGTAGTAGATTGATTTTTTTTCTTTGTATTATGTATCGTAGATGAGTCTCTTATCTAAGAGTCCATGATTGTATGTGTATCACCACAAGGCTATGTTATCAGTAACTTGATGTTGAGGAAACCTCCCTAGGAAAAAACCTATTACTCATAAGAAACTATGGATCGATAAGAAACTTTGTTTCTAATCCATGATTTTGATCATTTATTGCATGAAGTGTTGGTGTTTCTCTAGAAAAGTAGGCCATGTAAGTTCGTAACATGGCATATAAATTGAAACATTGATTTAGAAGCATTGATCGCTTTTGGAGTAATTGTTTGGAGTAGAAGCACTGATCTTGGAAACGTGGCACAATCCAAACCCTATCCATGACCATTCCATATCTAGGTTTGGAGGAGAAGCATTGATCTTGGAAACATGGAACAATACAAACCCTAGATCTAAGTCATCAACTGTACGACACGCGTCACCTTTATGGCCATAGATTTGAGCTGTCAGATGTACCACACATGTCCCTTTTCTTACCATAAATCTAGGTCGGTCGATTATCGACACGTGGTCTTAATAAGACGACAAAGATTTAGAACCAACCTTGCGACGTGTCAACAATCGAACGGTTGGCCTGGCATACCGTACGATCAAAATGGTACGTATTTACACCTTCTAGGTCTGATGGCTAGAGTTTCACGCATCCTACAACCTAACATGAGACATGTGGTGCAAATACAACATGAGCTCACTAAATATTCAACACCACTGAATGGATTTTTGGATTTTTCTTCTGTTTCAACATTGGAGCGAGAGTACGAGGTATTTATAGTTGTGAATATCTCGAAGAAAACCAAAGCGGAGTCCCTTATTTTGCATGACATTAATCAAAGTGGCGTAGGTCTAGATAAGCTGAGAGTACAAGTCTTCAACGTACGTGCCATAACTCTTAAGCTTTAAAGTAATAAATTAAAATCAATATTAAGTTGTAAATTACTAAATTCAAATCAATATTGATTTTAACTCTTAAATTTAAAATAATTAACTCTTAATCTTTAAAATACTAAATTAAAATCAATATTAATTTTAATTTTTAAATTTAAAAGAATTAACTCTTAATCTTTAAAATACTAAAGTAAAATCAATATTGATTTTAATTTTTAAATTTAAAAGAATTAACTCTTAAACTTTAAAGTAATAAATGTACAAATATAAAAGAATTAAACATGACCTTAATCTAACCATAATATTAAAATTTTCAATATCTAATATTATTTGTATTTGTATTTTAACTTTAACCTTTTTTTATCCATTGCTTCACCAATGTTCCAACCACTTTTACTTTTAAATAGATAAAAAAAAAAGTTAATTTATGTTAGAGTGTTATATGAACAATATCACACTTTTAAATATTACCCCAAAAAAAATCAAAAAATGGTCTCACGTGAAGAAGACATATTTTTAGAAACTAAAAATATATTATAAAATTTAAAACTAAAACCAATTATCTTATTGAAAAGTAGCTTTTAAAATATATTAAGTCTTTTCTTAACCCTCTATCTCTTATGAAAAGAGAAAATAATAAGTATCATAACTTCTATAGAACTTCTATAGAGGAGAAGTCATTTTCAAAAATATAAATAACTTGTCCTAATCTATAGAGTATAAATATGAATACATATAGTTTGTTTGAGAAGGAAAGAGTGAACCTTCAAATGGTTCTACATTTCTCAACATAACAAAAAAATGATGATGATGAATTGTAATATGTGAATCCGTGACGTAGGTATCCATAAATATGTTCTCATCATTGCTATCCCCCTCCCACCTAGGGGTAACTAGAGGAGATCATGTAACCTCACTTGAGCTCCTAATTTTAGTTCCAGAAGAAAAAAGATTCAAGATTGTTTATAGGTCTCTGCAGCTATCGAATCTTCAGGGAGCTCATGTTGCATTTGTGTCACATGTCTCATGTCAGGCCATAAGATGCATGAAACTTTAGTGGTCGGATCTTGAAGGTGTAAATCCATACCATTTTCATCGTATAGTATGCCAGGCCGATCGTTCGATTGTTGACGTATGGCGAATTTGGTTTAAATCCGAGTCGTCTGATTAAGACCACGTGTCGATGAACAACTAACCCATATTTATGGTCATAAAAGGGCCATGTGTGGTACATATGATGACTCAGATCTACGGGCAAAAAGCGCTCACATGTCATACAATTGATGGCTTAGATCTAGGGTTTGGGTTATGCCATGTTTCCAAGATCAATGCTTCTCCTCCCAACCTCAATATGGGATGGTCGTGGATAGGGTTTGGATTGTGCCACGTTTCCAAGATCAATGCTTCTTCTCCAAACATGATTAATGCTTCTGGATCAATGTTTCAGTTTATAGGCCACATTTCCACTATTCCATGTAATGCTTCTACTCCAAAATTTCTCTCTATAAATTGAAAATTATTTCCTCGTAATCAAAACTCTATTGGTCTTCATTAATAAACCAACAATTGACATTAGAAATATGTTCAGAACCTCTAATTCTTACATACCTCTATCAATGAAGTTGAAAACCAATAGATGGAAAATGAGTTGACTAAAATGACTGTGAAATATCTTGTGTGGTATTTAACATAGGTCTTAACACCTCTCCATATAATGTAATATCCTAAAGAAAATACTAGCCATAGGATCACAAGAGGAGGATCARACTATCAAAATTTCAATGGAAGACYTCCRTRACAATTGATGCYCAAACARATAACAAGTGGTATATAYGAGTTCAATCAATAGCTGAAAACTCAATGTGGCCCTCCTTTGYGACACACCTTTTCCAAAATACAATTAGCATAGTTAAAATCTYAGTTCTCCAATATTTTTCCATGAATGATATATTCTAAATGYGGTGAWTGTGTTTTRKCAAAGGTCCATAGGGKAGGAGGTTCACGATTAATTTTCAACCAAAGATCAACCTCACATCAACCAAATCCTAATTGTTGGAGTCTTCCATCATACATTAAGGTTTTGAGCCCTATGTTAAATACCTCACATGATATTTTATGCTGGCTTAAGCCAATGTATCATCTATATCCCCATCCATGTAAGCCAATGTATCATCCAAGATTGATCTAAAGCCCTATGTTGTTGTTGTTGTTGATGTTGTTGTTCATCCTCTGCCCTTGTCTGCTTCTGACCCTGATTGTTTTCTACTTCTTGTTCCACCAAGTACGAAATGTCCCATTCCACATTGTGCTCATCAGATTCTTCATGATCCTGCTCATGGAATTTGACATCTCTACTAACAAAAATATTGTGAGTAGAGGAATTAAATAATCTGTAAGCTTTATATTGTGAACAATACCCTATAAAGTTACATCCGATGTCTTTTGAATCTAATTTTCTTCTATATTGCTTTGGAATGTGGGCAAATGCTTTAGATACAAATATTCTTAAGTGTTTTACTGCAGGCTTAAATCCATATAATGCTTCATAAGGAGTTTTAGACTCAAGACTCTTTGTTGGACTCTTATTTCTCAAATAAACTACAATATTCACAGCTTCAGCCCAAAAACCATTTGAAAGATTCTTACCTTTAAACATACTTCTAGCACATTCCACCAGTGTTTTGTTCTTTATTTCTGTTACTCCATTCTGCTGTGGAGTATTGGGTGTTGTGAATTGCTGCAAAATTCCATGATCTTTACAATACCTGATAAGCTCATCCTTCTTGTATTCTCCCCCTTGATCAGAACAAAGAATTTTTATCTCTTTCCCTGTTGGCTTTCAATCATATTTTTTAACTTCTTAAAGTATTCAAATGTATGGCTCTTCTTACTTAAGAAATACACCCAAGAAAACTTTGTATAGTCATCAATAAACAATAAAAAATATAGTGCACCTCCTAATGATTTTGTCTACATGGGTCCACAAAGGTCTATGTGCACTAATTCAAGTATATCTCTCTGTTTCTTTTCTACTCAAACATGGAATTCTTCTCTATGCATTTTTCCTAATGTACAGGCATCACAATCATTATGTACTTTCTTTAGCATAGGAAGATCTCTTACCAGTTCCTTCTTTTGTAGTAACAACAAATCATTGTAGTTGATGTGGCCAAATCTCTAATGCCATATATCTTTTGTAGTCAGGCTCACTGTTGTCAATGCTCGAACTGGTGCAGGTCTTACATCCAACTTGTACAGTCCTCCTGTTTGGACTCCTATAGCAATTGTCTTTGTGCAATCTAGCAGATCTTTAATATAACAGTTAGATTTAAATAATTCAACTTTTAGATCTTGATATGTAGTCATGGATACATAAATCAAGTTCTTTGTTACACTAGGCACATACATAACATTATGAATTTGTTTGATATTACCATTAGGTAGAATGAGATAAATTTTCCCACACCCTTTTATTTGATGACTTCTATGATCACTTAGGTAAATCTGTGCTCCTTCATTGATTTATTTAAAATATTTGAACCAATGCTTGTTCCCTGTCATGTGCGTTGATGCTCCTGAATCTACATACCAGATGTCTGGATCAACATTCTCATCACGATCTACCATGAACAATTTGAAATTATGCACGTGATTATCATTCGCGAGATGACTTGCATGTCTTTTCTGCTTCTCCTCTTCTTCATGATATTTCTTCTTCCTGCATTCCTTGGAAATATGACCTAGTTTTTCACAATAAAAACATTTAGTTTCAGAGTAGTTTCTATTCGGATGCATACCTTCGGTCTAATTTGGTATTTTGTGTGAGTTTGCTCTGTTTTGCTATTGTGGACTTCATTTCTCTTTGAAGAAGTTTTTCTTTGCCATCAATGCAAGATCGACACTCTAGGGCTTCAGAGTCGATCTTCTTTCTTCTTCCTTCATCAATATTCCTATCAACTCTTCAAATTTCAGGATCTTCTCTCTGGGATTTATCCCGGTGATAAACATTTGGTAATCATCAGTGACACCATTCATTGTAATGGTTACAAGATATATATCATTAATTGTATGACCAATGTTTTCCAATTTTTTCTTTAGATCCTTTATCCTTGCTACGAATGAAGCAACTGTTTCATTCTCCTCCATCTTCAGGGATAGGATCTTACTCTTGAGGAACAGAAGATGATTTGAATTCTTGATCTCATACAACTCCTTCAGAATTCCCCAGATCTCATTAGTTGTCTTACATTCTCTAATGTGTGGTATGATGCAGTCTTTCACTGACATCTTCAACAACGTCCTTTCTTTACCTTCTCGCTTCTCCCAATATGGGATCGATGCTGATCCAGCCGTGGGCCTCGGCTCATCCCCATTCGCAATCGTCCAAGCACTCTGCATGTCTAGTAGAGTCTGCATCTTGAATTTCCAATTTGCATAATTGGAACCATTGAGCTTGTTATGCTCATTCAAGCATGCTTCAAACATATTGTTATTCATCTTGGCGATTTAGAAGAAAAAAAATTTCGACAGGTAAAAGAAGATGTTAGATTTACCCTAGATCTGTAACAGAGATAACCACTGATCTTCAGTGTTGTTTGATATCGCAGAACACCCACTGATCACCATGGCTTCCTTCATAGCCTCCAGACAACCTTCTATCGTCATCCTGTGCAGCCTTCTCTAAGATGCAGCCCTCTCTCGGAGCCTTTTTGTTGTTTACACGATCGTCATAGATGTACACCTAATATCGGAGATTGTCGCAGATATACACCTAATAAATGAGATTGTCGTCAATGTAGACTGAAAACCTACGATGGTTGAAAAGTGAAATCCGCGAGAAGTGTAGTCATGTTATCGTCACGCTTATCCACTCAAAACCTGCGATGATTTCGGTTTAGTCACACCCACCAGAAAGCGTACAGGTTCCTCAGTCATGACGCTCTGATACCAAGATAAAAATGGCAATTTTTGTATTAAATGAAATAAAACCCACTGGTCAGCTCTACAAAAGAGAGTCTGGCTCTGCAGAACACTCTCCATTGTTCATGCACATTACACATTAAATAGAAAACATGGTTTTAGGGAAGTTAGAACAATGTCCTAAGAAATATAAACTAATTCCTATCATGAGGTTACATGAACCAACTCTACCTATACTAGGATTTTCTCCATTATCTTCAACAATATGCACTATGAAGAATCCAATTGCCCAAATTATATGATAATATTAATAATTGTAAATGAATTTCCATGGACAAACCACATGTAAACATATGTCTTCTCATTTAATCCTTTCTATCTAGTATTGACTTTCCATGAAGGAACCAACATGTAATCATATCTCTTCGTATGCATGTCATATCTTCTCGTTTAATATTTTCTTTCTATCGAATACCTCTTATCCTTCGAGAAACTACCTACGATAAAATTAAACGGATCTCATCGCTAGGAATATATCCAATTAATATATATATATATATATATATAGTGAAGAGAGTACTTATATATCATTAAATCAATGTGTTTTTATTTAGATCGCATATTCAATTTGATAAGAATTAAAATTTCATTGTGTATACTTTCAAAGCCAAAATATGTACCAATGGCCAAAATTACATTGCTAAACCTCTAAACCTTTCTAAAAAATACGGTGCACCACCAAAGTGTTAAAATTTTGTATGTGATGGTGATATCCCATATACACGTGATATCCAATATACCCTTGATAGATGCCTACATAAATCAAACTAGGGGTTCATGCAATATCTAAAATGAAACCTACTATTCTTCATGTGTGTTGTTCATCAATGAAGGCAATGAGATATCTATTAACTATGTCCTTTTGTTTACATGAAGGTGGGATTGGAAAGGTTACGTAGTAGACTTTATGGAATCTAAACCATGTATATACAATTAACTATGTCCTTTTATTTACATGAAAGTGGGATTGGAAAGGTTACGTAGTAGACTTTTTGGAATCTAAACCATGTATATACAAGGTGCCTGTAACCCACCATGATGAGACCAGGAGATTATAGATAGGGCGGTTCCTTGAGGAATGTGAAGTATTGGTTACAAAAATATTTTAGGAAGTTATGGTATGCATATGTGGGCATTCTCATGCATGCTGGATCACTTTCCATGAGTTTTTTTTAACCCTAGCGAATACTATCAATAGACTCTTAAAGGAGAGTGTCCATGATACATATCACTTACGATTATAACTCAACATAAGTGTATCAAATCTATCATTTTCCCCTTAACTATATTAAAGGTCTCAATGAATGAAAAGATTGAGGGCTCAGTCTTCAAGTCTTCCAATCATTGCTCAACCAAAACCATGGTGGGATTGTGATCCTTAATTCACACAATTATTTCTTCCCC
>SNQJ01S0002678.1:103246-157423 GCA_010110895.2 Picea sitchensis
TATATCATTCAATCAATGTAATCAATGTGTTTTTATTTAGATTGCATATTCAATCTGATAAGAATTTGTATACTTTCAAAGCCCAAGTATGCACTAATGACCAAAATTACACTGCATTGATTGCTAAACCTTTCTAAAAAATACATTGCACTACCAAAGCGTTAAATTTTGTATGCGATGGTGATATCCCATATACACTTAATAGCTGCCTACATAAATCAATCTAGAGTCTAGGAGTTCATGCAATATCTAAAATGAAACCTACTATACTTCATGCGTGTTGTTCATCAATGAAGGCAATGAGATATTTATTAACTCTCTTTACATGAAAGTGGGACTGGAAAGGTTAACTAGTAAACCTTATGGAATTTAAACCATGTATATACAAGGTGCTTGTAACCCAACATGATGAGACCCAGAGATTATAGATAGGGCGGTTCCTTGAGGAATGTGAAGTATTGGTTACAAAAATATTTTAGGAAGTTATGGCATGCATTTGTGGGCATTCTCATGCATGTTGGATCACTTTCCATGTAGTTTTTTTTACCCTAACCAATACTATTAGATGGATTCTTAAAGGAGAGTGTCCATGGTACATATCACTTACCATTATAACTCAACATAAGTGTATTAAATCTATCATTTTCCCCTTAACTATATTAAAGCTCTCAATGAATGAAAAGATGAAGGGCTCCACCTCAATAAATGAAAATATTGAGGGCTCAGTCTTCCAATCATTGCTCAACCAAAACCATGGTGGGATTGTGATCCTTAATTGACACAATTATTTCTTCCCCAAATCATGAAAGACTAAGTTGTAATCATAAATGGGCAACCCTTATCCCTGCACAACCAAAAGAAATAATCATTCTTTGTCCAAGCCCACCCAACAAAAAAAAAAATCATTCTTTGTCCAATCTCATGAAAATACAGATTGGTGCCATGAACGGATTGGCCCATTCATGATTTCAACATACTTCTTAATGGTTTTGGGAAAGAAATAATTGGAAACCTATTAACCACTTTGTGGGATTAGAAACCTCTTAAGAACTTTGTGTTTCCAGACAAAAAAAGTTACTACAAGATGCCATGTCGTCTTATACGAATGTCACTTGAGATGGACAAATTCAAAAGAGTTGTCTTACTATGACCATGCTTAGATTCCATGCGTAGAATTTGTGTTCCTTTCTTCCTGGTTGCTTATCCAATTGAAGGTTGGTATAGCATAATTAGGCATATCATTTCATCTTACTATATGAAAATCTTAATCCACAGGGGATCCATAAATACATCTCAATCTCTGCAATGTAGTTAATGTGTTCATCAGAATTTAAATATCCCATTACAATATCTAGTCTGGAGTTGCTTCCCAAACGTGCACTTGTCACGATGACTCTTTTTTCGGTCTAACCTCCGCTTAAATCTCTTCTTTTTTAATTTACTTATTCATTCTCCTGACAACTCTCATCATGTGCTTCCCATCCAAATCATCCTTATTGATCCTCCAATATGTGTAATTTTTTTTCTTAATGGAAAATTTCTCATTTATATATTAATATACTTTGTTTTCAAATCAAAAATTTAAAAACTCTGCTATGAAAGATCTGTTGAAAGCATAAAGTGAGTGAAATAATAAACTTTCATCAAAATAAGTCTTTTAGCTAGCAATAGCCAAAACTACTCTTTGTAAGTATGGAGATTTGCTTGTAAGTCAATGAGAAAGCAAAACAGATCTAGAATTTGCAAGAAGAAAATTGTTTTCTATGGCAGATGTTGTACTTCCAGCTTTCATAAATAGTAATCCCACTTTAAGAGATTGTCAAAACAGATTTTAAAAGATAGTTAAGAAATGGGAGGGTCCCTCATGGCCATCTATCCATATTTTGTAGGTGAGGATTCCCAATTTTTTACTGAGCATTATCTTTGAAAGTTGATCGACATATTTTTTATGCTCTTGCTAAATGTGGTTGTAATTGAGATTTTTGAAAGTAGATTGTATCAATCTAATTCTATCTTTCCAAGCCAAGAGAAACATTTCTTGGAGATCTCCCTTATTTTTCAACCAATCGATGATGATTCTGGAGTCTCCAAGAATCTGTAGGTCTTCAATGTGTAGTCTGGAAGCCAAAAATAAAGTGGCCCAGACACCTAGTACTTCTGCCCTGGCATTGGTGCCAAGGCCACAGTTGAAAGTCCAATTGTAAAAGGTATTTTGAGTGGTTTTGATCACCCCAACCGCTCCTCTCTGAGTGCCATCTGTGTGCACTACACCATCAAACCATCCAAAATGTGTTCCTTTTAAAGTAGGAACCTTCAACGAATGATGTTTTAGAGTCTTGTTTGCATGTGCAACATTCCAAGAATTGTAAATATCTATATGCTATAGCACTAACAAAGAGGATCCCATTTTCGAATATTGTATTGTTCCTTTCCAGCCATGTATCCCAGCAAATAAGGGAAGGAAGATGCATGAGTTTTTTTTCTTTTTGAGCCCATCTTTCAAAGAAAATTGGGAGCGAGATCCCATCCCAAATAGTTTGAAAGTTTAAAATCAAAATAATCTTTCCCCAGACCTGTCTAGTAAAAGGGAAATTAATAAAAAGATGGTTTGTTGATTTCGAATTAGATTTCCATAGATGGTAGAAGTTAGGCCCCAATCATCCCTTTTTTAAAATATTGTCCCAAGTGTTGATTTTGTATTCAGTCAACAACCAGGTGAAGAATTTGATCTTCAATGGAATGCGCCAGGTCCATTTCTGGTTCCTCCAGCCTCTGGCATTTGTATGCCAAATCGAATTTGAAATTGCAGCGTATAAATTATGGACAAATATCCTACCTGAGTGGTCACCACCCATCCATTGAATTTGGTCAGACGAATTTATTAGTTGGATGCCCGATTGTGTGAGATTCGAACAATAGGAGTCCCATTCGTGCGTTAAGTCTGTGCTAAGGCCGAGGGAAGCACAAGTGATCCATCGATCAGTAACGAAGTCTAAAAAGGAAGGATCCTACATTTGGAACATGAACCAAATATTTATGGTGTCAAGATGCTCTGTCAGTTGTTGAGATAAGATGGTTGTTGTGTCCAAACCGAGAATGTTGTCTCCGCCAATAGTGATAACATGCCCCGAACCTAGATGCTAGGAGAGCCAACGAGTGATAAGATATTTTGATTTTGAAATATTTATCCAGAAGAATGAAGTTGTTCTGGGAATGACCATCTCTGAAGTAAGCCAACCACTGACAGTATGATGACAGAGGTATTTATCAATAATAACTCAATTCCAGATGCCAGGAAGAAACAAAGCACGCCAGAGAGAGTTGGGTGCTCGTGCTTGACTGAAAAGAAGAAGGTTTTGAATCCCCTAACCTCCTTTTTGCTTTGGTTTTGCCAAAAGATGCCAGCCACAGAGGTGTTTTCGATGATGATCTGAGCAAACCCAACTAGAGAAAGTTGAAAAACATCTTCTGAAGCTTTGAGAGCATTGAGGCAGGAATGGAAGCTAGGGCCATCCAATATACAATTTGTTGTTCAAGAACAAAATTTATGAGGGTGAACCGACCACCAAGAGAAAGTCATCTCGTACACAAGTGCCCAATTATTTTTTCCACTTTGGCAAGAACCCAATTCTAGTCTGAAGGCTTATAGGAGTTAGATTTTAATTGATAGCCTAGGTAGTTGAGTTCGAAGGAGAGTGGAGAGAAAGTGTAGGGAAAAATACCTTTTAACTGAACCAAGATAGGGAATTGAAGATTTGCATTAAGAAACATGGATTTTTCCCAATTTATCATTAGGCCTGTGGCACTGTAGAATTTTTGTAAGATCTATTTAATTTCAATCCAATCCCTAAGAGAGCCATTATACATGATGAGGACTTCATATGAAAAAAGAAGATGCAGAATCTTGATAGTTCTAGATACCTTAATCCCAAAGATCTTAGCCTCAACTTCTCCAGTTTTGAGAAGAAGAATTAAAGCTTCCATTACCACAATGAAAAGAAGTGGTGATAGGGGACAACCCTATCTAAGTCCTCTGTCGATGCAAAATAAGGAGGAGGGTTCACCATTGACCAAGATGGCTATATTTTCGCTCACAACACAGCCCATGATCCATTTGACCATTAGTTGGCTGAAACCAACCTGAGTTAGGATGAGTCTAAGGAAGTCCCAATCAATGCAGTCAAAAGCCTTTTTAAGATCCAGTTTAAGAATGAGAGCCTTAGATTTTTTAATTTTAATGTTATGTAAACATTCTTGAGTGATGATGATAGAATCTAGAATCTGTCGCCCTTTTAGAAATCCCAATTGTTCTTTCGAAATAAAACCAGAGAGAATGGGCTTCATTTTAGTGGCTATAATCTTTGAGATATGTTTGTAGTAGAGACTGCAAAGATCAATGAGCATGTAGTCACCAAAGGTTGTTGGAGAAGTTTCTTTTAGAATAAGAGTGAGGAAAGTCAAATTTAAAGAACCTATGACCTTTCCCTTCATCCTGGTATCCTCCACAAGCTCTGGAAGCTCTGGGCCGACAAGATCGAAGAAATGCAAATAGAATTCCACTGTCCAACCATTAGGGCCTGGACTTTTGTCCTTAGAAAAATATTTTAGCGCATCTAAAACTTTATGTAATGTGCAAGGCTGTCAAGTAATAGTGCATCTTCCCCCGAAATTGTGTGTGGAAAAAGCCTAGCCACCGAGACTTGTGACTGAATATCAGTAGAAGGGTTCTTCTCAAAGAAAGGCTAGAAATGGTTGAAAGATACATATTTTAAAGAAGGTTGGCCTTTTTGGATTGTTCAATCTTCAGTTTTAATCTCCCAAATGGTGTTTTTTCTCTTGCAAGCACTGACATACTTATGAAAAAAAATTGTATTAAGATCTCTGGACTTGAGCCAATTTGCTCTACACCACTATCTCCAAGTGTTTTTGAAAAAAAATTGTATTAAGATCTCTGGACTTGAGCCAATTTTCTCTACACCACTATCTCCAACTGTTTTTGTCCTGTAGGAGAAGGCAATTTCTCTCTGCTTCAAGGTATTTTAAAATGGGACAGTCGATTCCAGAAAACCTCGCGCTGGAATCAGTAGTGATGAAAGCTCGAATTTCGAAGTCCATGGCAGCTAGTTGATGTGAGGTTTTTTTGTATAAAAGAGATAGCCCATGATTTAATTCAGCCTTTTAGTACTTTTAATTTCCACACTATGCAGTGTTGTATGAAAGCTTCCGTCATAGAGAGTGGATCCTTCCAGAGAAAAAAAGCAATAGAGGAGAAGTCTGGCACTATGAGCCAACACAAGTTGAGCTTAAAAGGAAGAGCAAGCTTGTGAATTTAAGGATCTAGCTATAGAATAATCACAGCATGGTCGAACAAGAAAGGAATATTAACCCAATTACAAATCTTGTCCACTGAAGTAATAAAATGCTGATAAAGTCGAAAGTGATCTAGCCTCTTTGAAATAGAGTTTAAACCCATTCTCCCATGACGCCAAGTGGGGTTCAGATGATCCAGGGAAAAATAAACCAAGTGATGATATGTTAAAAGATTAGAGAAAAAATTAGCTAGTGGGTATTAAGCAACATAGGCCCCCCAAATTTCACCCACTGATGTTGTAAGATTTAGATCACCAGCTATGATCAAGTTTTCAAGTTCCAAAATACCCCAGCTTCAATCTGCTCCCAAAAGAACTATCTATCAGTGCACGGACCATAGATGTTGAGTAAATTGATATGAATTTTTTTTGTTTGGTTAGTGCCATTCAAATGAATGCCTCCATAACAGAGAAAGGTATTTAAAGTGTAATTTTTCTCATTTCCTGCACACGATTTCATCTCCTCCTTCTCCATGTGGTCTATGTCTACCTCATCTAAATCAAATTTCTGTATTCTAAATTTTTTTATTGTGTGCTATTCCAAATTTCTTTCTAAATTTCTCTACTGTGTAATATAGTGTACTATCAACAACCACATTAATATTATTAATGTATTTATATATTTAGATAGGAAAATATTTATTGCATACTCTAAAAAAAACATTATTAATGTGCTAAACATACATCTATGGATGTATATAGACACATTAATATTATTAATTTGCAAAATAGTCCATCTATGTATACAAACACGATATTATTAATGTGTTTGTTGCTAGTTACATTTTCATAACAAATATCCTATATAAAATAAAGAGCCAAGGGCTAAGCCTACTTTGATAATTTCTACCCACCCTTGTAATACCCAAAAACTAACGTCAATTGTCAGGTCCTAATTCAACCTTCTAACTCATTTATTAATGTGTTAAAGAAATTATTGAGAGATACAAACACAATATTATTAATGTGTAATATAGTGTACTATCAACAACCACATTAATATTATTAATGTATTTATATATTTAGATAGGGAAATATTTAACACATACTCTAAGAAAAAACATTATTAATGGGCTAAATATGCATCTATGGATGTATATAGAGACATTAATATTATTAATTTGCAAAATAGTCCATCCATGTATACAAACACTATATTATTAATGTGGTTGTTGCTAGTTACATTTTCATAACAAACCTCCTATATAAAAGAAAGAGCCAAGGGGCTAAGCCTACTTTGATAAATTCAAGAAGGGAAAATTAGTGAGAAATACAAACACAATATTATTAATGTGGTTGTTGTTAGTTACATTTTCATAACAAACCTCCTATATAAAAGAAAGAGCTAAAGGGCTAAGCCTACTTTGATAAATTCAAGAAGGGAAAATTAGTGAGAGATACAAAAAAAAATATTCTTAATGTAGTTGTTGCTAGTTACATTTTCATAACAAACCTCCTATATAAAAGAAATCAAGGGGCTGTTTGGTATCATCAAAGTCTACTTTGATAAGTTCAAGTCAAGAAAGGAAGTTAGTTTGCTATGCTCACATAATATCATATACAAAGGTTGGGTATGGTCACTCTATGTCTTACCCCCTATAATTTGAGGTGGAGGAAGAGTCCTAATACTAGATTTAAAGAAAACAATCAACGAGTGTTTCTTGATAATTTGAGGTGGAGGAAAAGTCCTAATACTAGATTTAAAGAATACAATCGATCAGTGTTTCTTGATAATTTGAGGTGGAGGAAGAGTCCTAATACTAGATTTAAAGAAAACAATGGACCAGTGTTTCTTGATAGAGTCTTGGTCCATAATAAGAAAAAAAAATTATAAATCTAATAACAAGACACTTCCTCCTTCACCACAAATCATAAGAATTTGTTACACCTATCCACTTAAATATTTACACCTTTCATCTCTAAAACTTTTTTTTATACTTTCAAAGCACGTCCACCCAACAATTCCTTCCTGCGTTGGAGTTACTCTCCTTCAACAAGTCTAGCTTTTCTTGTATACTTTCAAAGCATGTCCCCCCAACAATTCCTTACTCCACCACAAATTATAAGATTTTGTTTCACCTATCCACTTAAATAGTTACACCTTTCATCTCTACATCTTTTCTTGTATAATTTGAAAGCACGTCCACCCAACAATTCCTTCGTGTGTTGGTTGGAGTTACTCTCCTTCAACAAGTCTACCTTTTCTTGTATACTTTCAGAGCACGTCCACCCAACAATTCCTTCTCTGTTGGAGGTGCTCTCCTGCAACAAGTCTACCTAGCAACACTCATGTTGAAATCTTCTCTCATATAATGCCCCACCAGCCTTTCTATGTTGGAGTTGCTCTCCTTCAACAAGTTTACTTAGCAACACTCATGTTGAAATCAATATTGCAGATCTTGGACTTCAATATCAAATGACAGTTATCAATATGCATTCAACAATAGAGCATTTAATGTTGTATATGTTTAGATATATAACATCAATTTAAAAGTCCTTCAAATTAGAAATTTAATGTTGTATACGTTGAGATATATACCATCCTATTTAAAAAAAAATTAGATTTGACAACTTATATCCCAACATATACAACATTAAATATTCTACTGCAGAGTGCAAATTGTTAATTATATTAACTCTCATACACAAGGTTGTGTCTTCTTCCGATAATAAATACAAATTTGCGTAGTAATCGATTGGGTTTCCTAAGTTTTTCATATGCTTCCTGTATCTACGTGGGACTTCCATTCATTTTTTTGCAATCAAGTATTTGGTATATTCCAATGGAGAATCATCGTTATGAAGGATGACTCTAAGTGCATTACAAAAAGGAGGCCATATGGTTATCGGGGTATCCACCCAATCTTTTAAGCAATGATCATTCGATAAGTAGGGACATGTCGAAAAAATATTTATTTGGTGGCCAGAAACCATACATTACTTCTGCCACGGAACCACCCTTCTCCTTAAATGGTATTACCGACATGCGGAGGGATGGGAATCTTCTGAGACCTTTCGAAAAGGTTGAGATATGGAATTCCTACTTTAGTTATTGTACTTGTCACGATTATCACACCGCTCTAAAAGTTAAATCTCAGCCCCAAACTCAGAAACAAAATTGGACAATCATGAAGAATGAAAACTGGCATAAAATCTCAATTTTTCTATTTCTTTTCCCTTTTGAATGCAGGATATCATTTCAATATCAGCTACAAATATTTGGCTCCAAGATAGACTTCTGAGCTCAGCCATACTTGTTTCACGTTGAATGCAGTGTCTCTTGATTTTAGTGACATAGACCACAAGTATATACTCATAGGTTAAGGAATCTCTTAAGTATATACAAATTCCAACATCATCAAATCTTTTTTCTCGTGTTGCAAAATAAATAAAAAATAAAAAAGTGTTATGATAGTTTTATTTTATTATATTATTTAATATAGAAATTGACACCATGTTAGCTTCAAGCGATATCATTTTTTACAAAATCAAAGAACTTACTAATCTGTATAAGCACTATTAGGAGTTTGGATTGAAATGACGAAGGTTTCATTGTTGATCTCTGTAGGACGTTAATACGTTAATTTTTGTTCTCATGATGTTATTTTATTATATTATCTTCAATGTAGAACTTTGACACCATGTTACCTTCAAGCGACATCATTGTTTTCAAAATCAAAGCACTTACTAATATGTACAAGCAATATTAGAAATTTGGATTGAGGGGTTCTTTTTCTTTGGAGATATATGTAGGACGTGAGAACAATTGCTCCCTATAACTGTCATTAATAGAAGTTGTTGGGAAGAATATTGTAGTTGCCACAATAGTGGTTGAGGAAATGAAATATTTTAAGAAGAGGGGGGAGAATATAAGAGAAAGATATAGATGTAGATAGAGAGATAGAGGAAGAAAGAGAGAGATATAGATATAGATAGAGAGATAAAGGAAGAAGAAGTGAACCAATACGAGAACATGGTAGCAACATAGTATAAGAGATGAAGTTAAGTTACTTTTTTTTTGGATTTTTCCTCAAAATTTATATAATCCTAGCTAAAATAGCTTTCCATTTTAATGTTTTGATAATATATATGTGACCCTATAATTGTAATTGTAATTATAGTAATAGTTGAATCTAATTGAAGCATTATGGTTTAAATTCATAAATTTGCAATTTAAATATATTTATAGCTAGTTGTTTAAAAATTTGAGTTTTCTCTATGAGCTTGCCCCACTTTTAAAATTCTATTTGCTTCACATATTTTTTTTTATTTTGAGTATAGATAAGCAACCCAATGTGGTGGTTTTTCCCATCCTATCATGGGATGTATTAGTTGGCGTTACACTTTTAAAATTGTATGTGTTCTTCACATATTTGTTGTTATTTTGAGTATAGATTGGCAACCCAATGTAGTGTTTTTTCCCATGTTATCATGGGATGTATTAGTTGTAAACATATTTGTTGTTATTTTGAGTATAGATAAGAAACCCAATGCGGTTGTTTTTCCATCCTATCATAGGATGTATTAGTTGGCATTAAACTTTTAAAATTCTATGTGTCCACATATTTGTTGTTATTTTGAGTATAGATTGGCAACCCAATGTGGTAGTTTTTCCCATGTTATCATGGGATGTATTAGTTGCAATTACAGTGCGATGCATTAGTTGGTGTTATAGTAGGGTATTCCCATTGTAAAATGCAACTCTGGCAAAGACAAGGGAGATTGGGTAGATGTCCTATTTTAGAACAACTCCAATTTTCCTTGTGTAGAGTCATAAGGAGAGGAAGGAAAACAACTCCAACCAGTAGTTGGGTAGTTGTTGTTATGAAAATAATGGTACAAGTAATAAAAGGAAAATTCACACTATCAGTTGGAGAATTTTTGGGCATCTTAATTTGGACTCTATTTGTAATTATTAAGGGGGCATATGAACCTTGATTTATCTATAGAGAAGAACCCATTGATGTTAATAAATATATAATGGTAGATTTGAATCTATAGGTGGTTGAACACATTTATAAGAAACTGAGTTATTGGGTAGAGTTGCCCAGAGAAAGGTTAAGAAGACTAGAAGTTTTAGCAAAGTATTCTCTATGGAGAATTGTTTTAAAGGGTTCAGGTGAAGAAATATAGTAAAGGGGAAAAAAAATCACATTCGAGTTGGTTAGAGATGTGAAATATGAAGGGATAAGATTGCACATTTAGAAGTGCAGTGATGACATTCAAAAGAAGTGCAAAGTTTAGAGAACTAAAAATGAGGGCACTAACAAAAGAAGGTTTTATGAGGAAGAGATCTTTAATGAGTTTAGTAGGTTAATAGATAGGTTAGAAACCTTGGAAGTAGAACACGGAAATTTTCAAAAGAAAGATTCAAATAAGGTATGTAAAGAAAAAAACATTATCAATAATAATACTTTTAAGGAGAAAAGAAGGCCTTGTGAGTAAGATGAGGCTTTGAAAACACTATACCTAATGATGTTGAGAATAGATGCTTTGGATTAGAATGAAGACATTCCAATGGTAAAGAAGAGTGATGAAGGAGATGGTGGTGGTGTAGATACCATCATATCCACATTTGATGAGGGAGAACCACTAGAGGAGGTTCCTTGGGAACACAAACGTATTCTGATTTTTTTTCTTCTGAATGAATGTGCATGTAGAGATTCTAGTAGAAAAATTGAGGTTGAAAGATAGGAATAAACTCTCGATTTCATAGAAAATAGATGTTAGTAATATGTCTATGTGTAGATAAGAAAGGATTCAAGAAGAGGCCCAAGTGGGATTATGCCAAGTTAAGGGTAAAATTTTTAATTTAGTAGTAATGAAAGGGATAATAATCTATGAGGACACTACTAAAGATGATTTAGAGACCAAGGTGGTAATAAAAACTAGAGATAATGAAGAAAACAACAATGAAGGTGTGAAATTAGACCTGAATGTTTTAAGTTGAGGGGGTGAAATTGTTAATTTTTATATATGTAACCTTTAGTTCAAAAAATTCCAAGTGTTTGATTTAATCATGACTGGTATCCCACAAACCAATCTTCAAAAAGATCCCACGAATGGGAAAAAATGCATCGAAGGGTCAATTGTCCACCTAACATTAATAGGTGTTCCCCCCTTATCAGGGCTCATATCAATGAGGTGAGGAATATTAGGTAACATAACAATACTCACTATATATAACTCATTCCAATTACCACAAGTTATGGTTTGTAGGGATCATACCTCCACCCTATATCTTGTTAATCATAACTACACTCGATGGTGGAATCCTTTGCAATTAACTTATACAAATCACAAAGGACTACCAAGAATCATATTATTACTTTATTAACCTTACTATGGTGGATAGGCCCCTAGAATTTCAAAAATACAAAAACCCATGGGAACTTGACATACATGGGTATTACTACTACCTCTAGCCTTAGTGATCACAACGACCGAAGATAGTGGCAACCCCCGACAATTTTTTTTACTACTAGCCTTATCTTCTGATGACTAAAACTATACTTTGTAATGGCATTCTAATTGAAAATAAATTATTACCACCTTCAGTCTTTGATGATTGCAATCACACTTGATAATGATGTCATGCAAATTCATACCAAAATGGTACAAGGATCTAGGAACAAACTGAGCTTAACAACCCCTTCAAGTTGTAGGTAGAATATATTGGACAGGTCGAAATGAACTTAGGTAATGGCAGGAACTACCACCGGTGAGAAGTCTTGATTAGACCTTGTAACATTTGGAGTAAGGAACCCATTTAGATTCTATATCGACATCCATTGCTATTTTTTTTGTTTACCAACTATGGCTTGGCACATCATTGATAGTTTTATAAACAAAAGGATTAAATGTAGATAATATAATATGAAAATTCATGCACTGAAATGAAACTGAAATTAACGAGAAAGAAAATATGCAACCAAACATCCTCCTTTCAATAACCTAGGAAATATTTTTTTGAGGATAAAGACAAGAGTATGAGTAAATGACTACAAACCTAAAACAATCAACCATTAATTAAACCCTCTATAATCATATGCTCACAAAGTTAGACAAACAATTTCACAAAAATAAATAAGAATACAACAATTATACATAATAATAGTCTACCATGTGAAATACATTCTTACACAACTCTAGCGCTAAGTAAAAGCAACATAATAGTCCACAATAGGTACACATCAGAATCAAATTTGTCCAAAAATAGTGCTAAGTAAAAGCAACATAATAGTCCACAACAGGTACATATCATAATCAAAGTTCTTCAAAAAAATAGTCTAGCCAAAAAATGGCTTCTCCTCATTAAAAGTCTAGTACTAGTACAAGAAAACTCTAAGAGCCAAAAACCTTTATCTTGAATAAAACGACTCTATTTATTACAATACCTCCTTGACTCTTGTCTTGAACCTCCTCCTTGAATATTTGCTTTCTGCTTAAAAAAAATTGTGTTTATCCTAAATAGGATGATGGGTACTTATTTACAATAAAAATATTCATAAATTACAATTTCCTACATCATGTACACTTACACCTTCAAATTTGGTCCCTTGGTAATTGGAAGCTAACATGACTTTCGACACTACTTTGCGTCATGCATTATAATCATTGACTTTCACACCACAAGAGTTGTTTCTTCTTTGCTCAGAAATTGCATATAAGGAAAATCCATGGCTTACATTAAATATACACTTTATCCTTTTTTATTTGATCTTGATACCATCACGAAGAGATTAAAATATGAAATCATGAAGTCTTGATAGATTAATTTGGAGGCTTATGATATTTCAATATCATCAATCCAATGGAATCTATTTTCCTCTTGAAAAATATTGGTTGATTGCCAAATCTTCTTTCATATCTAAAATTTCCTTTTAGAGGTGTTATATGTTCATGAATAGATGTATGTGGTCTTCCACAATTCCAACTTTGCGCTATATATTTTTATTATTTTTTATTTGAGATTCACATCTGATCATTTCTCATCTGTTGGTATGCCATTTTTTTTTTCCGTAGATAACAATCATAGAGTCATTGTTGTATATTTGTGGGTCGTCCTCAACATAATGTTTATAGATTTTGTTTATTTTTCTCACTCCTTCATACATAATGTTTTTAGATTAAAATGTATATTATTTTTTCATTATAAGTACTGGGAATTCTTTGTCATAGCATATGTAAGTTGGAAATATACATAACTTCAAGATGTACATTAGAAAAAAATGCATTTAACATAAATAATATAATTGGAAACTCAATAAGGAGTTTGAGTCTACATCACCAAGTTCGATCTTTGGTGGTCTCACTGATCAAGATTTTGTGGACACCACAACATAAATGATGTGTTATCAAGTTTCCATGTTATTCATAGTGTGTCCATATTCAATTTCAAAAATATGGAAAGATTTTGTGGACACCACAACATATATGATGTGTTATCAATTTTCCATGTTATTGATAGTGTGTCCATATTCAATTTTGAAAATATGGAACAAATGGTAGGGAATCTCCTAGAACTTATATCACAGAAGTTGTAGAGCCCAAAATTACCTTTCCAACAATATAAAGAGTGCAAAAAATGGAGTTTAGGTAAAACATAATGGTAAAAATACCAAATTAACTTTCACATTATGTGCTACATCCCACGTCTGTTAACATTGGGTGCAATACACCTTCTGTCTTATGCATGCCATCCAATGATATTTTCTTATTCACTCTTCATAACCCTTGGTTTAACAATTGTTTTAATTGTATAACACTCAAACAATTGTTTTGGTGGTGCTACATGGCATTGAAATTGTAATGTATTGTGCTCACATGATTGTCTTGGAATTGTGACAATGTATGAATCACACTCATATGGTTATCCTTGTGGTGCAACATTGTCTATGGGCCATGGAATTTTTTGCATGAAACATAAATTTGGGTTCACATTGTATAAGCTTAAAGTGTATCAGATGACACATATTTTATGACCCCATTCAAAAAATATGTACCTTTAAACATGCCTTATGTGCATTAAATAGACCTCAAGTGTTGGCACTTTATGCACACTCTTTGAAAATTTTGCATCATTTTTTTCTTATGTACAAGTCATTGGATTTTGTTTTGTTTACATATCTTAAAACTTATTTTCCTCCTCACGATATTGCACCAAATTTTTTTTATGTGTGAAATTGAATTTTTTTTGTCTTATGTACAAGTACAAGTAAGTACAAGTCATTGGGTTTTGTTTTTTTTTACATATCTTAAAACTTATTTTCCTCCTCACAGTGTTGCACCTAAATTTTCTTATGTGTGACATTGCATTATTTTTGTCTTATGTACAAGTACAAGTAAGTACAAGTCATTAGGTTCTGTTTTTTTACATATCTTAAAACTTTTTTTATGCAATACTCCTCATGGTATTGCACCTATTTTTTTTTTTATGTGTGACATGGTATTAGATGAAAAAAATTTAGGTACAACATTGTATCACATGTAAATTTTTTAGGTGCGAATCACATTTCATATGAGATTTAAAGTATAACATGATACATGTCTTACAATACTTAACTTAGGATGTGATACATGTTTTGTATATGATAAAAAAATTTGGGTTCGATACATTTTATCACACTAGAAATTGTATTTGGATGTGATATGGTTTCACGCAATATTTTAGAAGAGGTTCAAGACATGTCATACAAGGTTTATGTTTGAATGGTGATACATTGTGAATAAGGTAGGTTTCAATAACATGGTAAATCAAATGAGGTTTGAGATGTCGTAACATGTTACTTTATTCTCCCCTATGTAATGCATATACTCTTAAATCATATTTAAATCATATACATTTTATCTCACTAGAAATTTTATTTGGATGTGATATGGTTTCACACGATATTTTAGAAGAGGTTCAAGACATGTCACAAGGTTTATGTTTGAATGGTGATACATGGTGAATAAGGTAAGTTTCAATAACACGGTAAATCAAATGAGGTTTGATATGTGGTAACATGTTACTTTATTCTCCCCTATGTAATGCATATACCCTTAAATCATACCTCATGTGTCATATCAACACATGTTTTGTCTTATTAATCCTCCATCACCTTTTATCTTTCGTCTTGTACCAAGGTGATGAATGACTATACGACTTCATGTGCCATCTCAATACATGTTTTGTATTATTCATCCTACATCAACTTTTATCTTTTGTATTATACCAGGGTGATAAATCATGATAAGATGATAATATAATAGGTGGAGGGTGAATATGACAAAACATGTGCTAGGTGGCACCTGAGGCATGCTTTGAGGGTGTACGCATCATATAACGGGAAAAAAAGGTAACGTGTTACCATATCTCAAACCTCAATTGATTTACCATGTCTTGAAACTTACCTTATTTACCATGTATCATCCTTCAATTATAAACCATGTGGAACATGTATTGGACCTCATGTGAGAAACCATATCACATCCAAAAACAATCTAGTGCTAAACATTATTCCATCCAAAAAGATATTTTCTATAAAATGTATTAGGACCAATTTTTTTATCATCTCCAAAATGTGTATCACATCCTAAGTTAAATCTTGTGTGACGTGTATCAAGTTCAAATTTAAATCCCATGTGAAGTGTGTGTCACATCTAAAAAATTTACATGTGATTCCATGTCACACCTAAAAACATTTGCATGTGATACAACGAGGAGGAGTTCATAAAAAAAGTTTTAAGAAATGTACATAATACAAAACCCAATGACTTGTACAAAATAAAAAACGGTGCATAAGTTTTAAAGGGTGTGCATAAAGTTCCAACACATGAGGCATATTTTTAAAAGGTACATATTTTTTCTTAAAGGGGATCATAAAATCGTGTGTCATGGGGTACACTTTAAGTTTATACCATGTGCACACAAAGAGGAACGTCTCATGTGACACATTCCATGGATCATATACAATGTCACACCACAAGGAAAACCATACAAGTGCACACAAAAAAAAATGTGTCATGTGACACATTCCATGTCCGACATAGAATGTCATGCCACCAGGAAAATCATACAAGTGTGATACACACAATGTCATAAATCCAAGACAATCATGTGAGTACTATACATCATGATTTCAATGTCATGTCACACGACCAATAAATTGTCCAAGTGTGATACACTAAAAAAAATGTAAAACTTGAGGTTTATGATGAATAAGACAAGAGATTTGGTGGGCATGCATAAGACATACAAAAAATTACATCTGAATTTAATAGAGGGGAAACACAACACAAGGAAATATTTTTTGGGGGTATTTTTGCCAAAAACATTTATCATGAACTCCATTTTTGTGTGCTTTTTATACCACCATTGGAAAGGCCTTTCAAGGATCTACAACTTATCTCCTATAAGTTTTAGGAGATTCCCTATCATTTTTTCTAGTTTTCAAATTTGAATATGAGCATGTCGTCAATAACCTAGAAATATAATAAAGCATTATTTCATCTAAGGTGTGTGAAAAATCATTATCAATGGGAATAGATATCAAACGTAGGGAAGTAGACTCAAACTTGTTATCAATTTTTCAATTGAATTCTTTATGTTAAATGCATTTTTTCTAAAGCATGATTTGAAGTTCTATATATTTGTAAGTTATGTATGTTGCAGTAATGGAATTCATGCACACATACTAAAAAAATATTATACATTTTAATTTGAAAACATTATATGTGAAGGAGTGAGTAGAAAAAAACATTAATGCTAAACATCATGTATCTTAAATGATAAACATAAATGTTAAATGCATTTTTTCTAAAGTATGATTTGAATTTCTATATATTTGTAAGTTATGTATGTTACAGTAATGGAATTCGGGCACAAATACTAAAAAAATATTATACATTTTAATATGATAACATTATATATGAAGGAGTGAGCAACAAAAACATAAATGGTAAACATCGTGTTGAGGAGGAACCAACAATATACAGTCATGGCTTTGCAATTGTTATCTAGAGAAAAGGCTTAAGTACAAGTACATGAGAAACAATTAGATGTGAATCCCAAATAACAAGTAATGAAAATCTATAGTGCAATGTTGGATCTTTGGAAGACTACATAAATATATTGAATCACATCTAACACCTTTGAAAGGAATTTTTACATATGAAAGGAAATTTGGCAATCATCCAATATTTTGCAAGGGGAAAATAGAGCCTATTGGATTGATGATACCACAATATCATAAGCCTCCAAACTAATGTATCAAGATTTCATTATCATATATTTTAATCCCTTTCATGGTGGTATCAAGCTCTAATGATAAATGATAAATTGTATATTTAAAGGTCAAAGAAATGTATTCTTCTTATTTCCAAGTTATAAGTGTTGGGACATCAATAATTGATTCTTTATCACACATATCTTGGGTTGAGTCAGTTGGAAGTTCGACCTACATCTCGATACATTCGGTAGGTATATCGACTATAACACTACACCAATCAATTGAGTAGTCAATGTGCCTCTCAGTGAGACCATCAACAAGGTTAAGATAGTGAGGGGGTGGATTGACCAGACCAACAATAAACTATGAGTTGGACACTAAGTTAATATGGTTGAGCATCCATGTGGAGCCGAATCGACAAAGCATATTTAAAAAATTCAACTCCAACAATTGACAGTTACATGTGGACAAGATCTTCCAGATTATATGGAAATCGGTTAAAACTTGAGGCTATAAAATGAAAACCTATTGGGCCATTATTATCATGATGATCACGCAATAGAGATCCAACAAGAACTGTGATGTTTTGATCATTGTGAACCCTAATCAAGTGTTGTAACGGTGTCTTTAGATGCAACCCTTTATCTTCAATTTTTTTCCTCTTCAATTATATGCAATACTCTCCTTTCTTTTTCATTTCATGTTCCACCCTATCCCCCAACATCGTATTAGAGCCAATGGTTCAAAACATCGCCTTGTTATATGAAAATAGTATTGATTCATATATGTTGTGTGATTGACAGAAGGTTGGTGGTTTTTTCATTGGAAATTATTGGAATACACCAGTTTCTATCTAGTTATTGAAGACTACTTCAAATATTGATCTTGTTGTTATGAACAGATCAAATTATGTAGTATGAGAACTAGATATGGAAACCCTACTGAAGATAAAAGGTTTGTGGAAATATACAAAGGTTGTGATTCCATATCCAACATACGATCAGGGGAAGTTCGTGTTTGATGGCAAGAAGGATGATGTTGTAGGAGTCATCACAACCTACAACTCGTGGAATATTCGATTTCACCTCAGTGGAATCGACTGTCCTCATTACGTATGGAATAATATGAAGTTGTTCTTCAATCGGGTCGACAAAATACATGTCATGGAGTTGGAGAAAGAGTTGATCTCTCTCAATCCCCTTCTTTTGACAAAATAGAGGACTATTTGTCATGTGTTAAAGAACTCTAGTTGAACCGTTCTTTTGACAAAATGGAGGACTATTTGTCATGTTTTAAAGAAATCTAGTTGAAATTGGGAAAATTTTGAAAAAACTATTAGAAGAAGGATGCACAATTCATTGAGCTAGTCCTGTTGAACTTGAGAACACCATTTGATGTGTTTGTGTCAAATTTATGCACCAAATGGAAATAACTCAAGGAAGATGGTAAGGATTTCACCTTTGAAGTTTTTTCTGGTCTTTTGAATACTGATCAACATAGAATGATTTTAGAAGGAAATGTTGTTAGTAAACACCATGCTCACTTTCTTAAGGGAAATGGAAATATGGATTCTAGGGATAGAGTACGGTTTGATGCCTCTACCCAGAAAATTGCATAATACAACCAAAAACCTTAGATACAGGTAAATGCACCACAACTAATTCAAAAGAAGAAAACATGTCAATACTATGGAAATACCGAACATGTGGAGAAAGTATTCTATAAGAAGCGACATGGTTTAGAGGATAATATTAAACTCCTTGAAGGATACATGTTCGTTGTACACCAACTCGCTAATAATTTCACCTTCCAAGTTGGAACTTATCAGTCCTTGATGTCTCATTCTGAGTAGAACGAATGGGTATTCGAATCTAGGTAAACTCATAACATGGATAAGGATGCCTCTTTTTTCACGTAGTTGGATGAAACTAAGGAGAGGAAAATTGACGTTGTTGATGATTTTTCTTTGGATGTTGTTTGTTAACATGATTTTTCCTGTCGATATGGAAAGATTTTCAACGTCCTTCATGTGCCAAATATTAGTGCCAATATTTTGTATGTTTCTTAGTTAAAATAGATAGGTAACATTATGGAGTTTTGGGAAGATCAGTTATATGTTTGTGATTTGAAGAAAGGTAAGTCGATTGTTGTCGATGGGCTTCTTCACCCAAAAGAAAATTTTTACAAGCTATATGACACGAATCAACCTGAACCCAAACCTACAGTTGCTTCTCACACCAATGAGTGAAGTTGAATTTGGCATGAATGACTCAAACACTTGAATTTCCAAAGTCTACAAGAAATAGAAGCTCAGAATATGGTTTATGGCCTGCCAAAAGTGTTCCCCCTGAAGGAGTCTCGAAGAGTTGTGTTCCTGGGAATCATCATCAGGAACCATTCGACATTGGCAAAGCATGGTGAGCACATAACCTACTCGAACTATTTCACAGTGATGTATGTTGAATCAATATACCTTCACTGGAAGGTGAAATATATACTTTGAATTTCATTGATGATTCCCCTTGTTTCACATGGGTATTTTTCCTTAAAAAATAAGAACCTTATATTTGAGAATTGCAATGAGTTTTAGGCCTTTTCTGAGAGGCAATGTGGCCATCCCATCAAATGATTGAGACCATAAAATGGTGGTGATTATTTCAATCAACCTTTTCAAGAATACTTGCTTCAATTTAGTATTGACTGGTACCTCAACAAAATGACGTCAAAGAATGAAATAAATGGATGTTATTAAAAATGGAAATATGTCTTTCCCATGATAAGGATCTTCCTTCTTGCTTCTAGGTTGAAGCAATATAATTTTCAAATTATCTACTCAATCACATCTCATCTATAGTTGTTCCTTCCATGACTCCAATGGAATGATGGTCTGGTAAGAATCCTTCAATTAGTGACCCCTATGTGCTTGGATGTGTTTCCTCGGCTCACATTCTTGATGATTGAAGAAAGAAGTTGGATGCAAAGAGTTATGCTTGGAACATGATAGGCTACTCAGAAGAGTCGAAATCCTATCAATTGTTTGATCTTGTTAAATGACAAATCATTATTAGATGAAATGTATGGTTTGATGAGAAGTATTTTGGCATTAATTTTTTGAATGCCACATCTCGATTCCTATAGGATGAACCTATTTATTATTTCTATGACATTGGTGATCATGTTCTATTTTAAGTCCTTTGATTAGACAGTTGAATTTTTGTCTTGTTTCGACTCAATCAACAACCTTTGAATCGACTAGTCTGTCACCTTATGTCTTGACTATCTAACCAAGTGAAGATCCTACGACTTCTGATTGACCTGCCAAAGTGAATCATAGTTAAACTAGTTCTTGTCTACCTAGATTAGACGACAACACAATTGAAGCTACTATAGTTGATGCTAGAGAGGCCTCCTTTGGATGACAAAATTGAAGGAAAAAGAAACAAGCCATCATTTCCTTCATGACTCATGTACTACTTGAACTTCTTATCTTGTTTCCAACTGAAATGATAAAGGACAAATTTAATGCAAGTAGGCTATGTGTTGGAATACTGAGAGGTGGGGGTGAATTAGCATGAACACTTTTACAAATTTTATCCTTAGTATATAAACATTAATTGTATCAACAATATTCAATAGTTTATCATCAATGTATCATATATGAATGTATTCAATATATCATGAGAATATAATCATAAATATCATCACATCAACAAAATCACATCAAATGCACAATACACCAAAATTTACATGGAAACCCAAATGGGAGAAAACCATGGAATATATCAAGAATCAATTTATAGGAAGAACCAATTTCCAATTCGCCAACTGCAACTAGAAGGAGGCTCCAATGTATTTATATATGAATGTATTCAATATATCATGAGCATATAATCATAAATATCATCACATCAACAACATCACATCAAATGCACAATAGACCAAAATTTACATGGAAACCCAAATGGGAGAAAACCATGGAATATATCAAGAATTAATTTATAGGAAGAACCAACTTCCAATTCTCCAACTGCAACTAGAAGGAGGCTCCAACCCCCTATTTACAATCTCCAACCTAATGGAATCTACAACTCCCTGAATTCTCTGGCTCCAACTATAAGGAGGCTACAACCCTTGATTCTTATTCTCCAACTCCCTGTGTTCTATGGAACCAACCGGAAGGAGGCTAGTACCCCCTTTCCTTTTCCCATACTTCCACCCTACAATATAAGTGTATACCAACTGTCACTACCATAATCACTGACACTGTCACTGCCAGTGTCACTACCACTATCACTGCCACTATCAAAACAACATGTGACATCAACCTGTCACTGATTAACCTTTCACTGTATCCATCCTATCACATCAATCTGTACAACCTATCATTGATCAACTTGTTCAACCTATCACTGATAAACTTCTATAACATGTCACTATCATAGATACTCAATCAGATCCTCTCACATGGATCAAATGCCAAGGAAACCTCTCAACTAGATGTCCAACATCACCAACATATGCCTCTACTAAGAATGTACCAATATCAAAAACATACCATCATAGGATATGTCTCAACCGTGTACCAAAGCATATACAAAACCATCAACCTATACCATACCAAGAATCAATCATCCGCTGAAACATGTACCGCAACAAGTGCACCAACCATGCACCAACCCCTGTACCGAAATAAGCGCATCAACCATGCACCAACACCTATACCACAACAAGTGTATCAACCATGCACCAACACTTGTATCATCAACACATGTATCCTAACATGTACCATAATATGTGCCAACCATGCACATCAACCATGTACATGAACACCATACCATGTACCATTCATATACCATATCATGACATACACCATATACCAATAAACCAATAAATGCACTAGCAATGTATCTCAACAAGTAGACCTCAACCAACATGTACCATGCATCCTATGATATGCCTCAATTCATGATGGATCCCCCCTCCCCTTCGGGGTTTTACAACCTCCCAGTCAAGGATCATTCCTCAATTCCCTTGAGATGAAGTGACTCTTCAATTCCCTGCTCGAATCCTTTGAACAAATGCATAAGTCCTTCTCTTGAAACCCCACCTGTACGAAAAAACACAAGGCGTGAGCTTCCCCTCTACGTGACCACCGATAGTGACCTAGGGCCAAACCTTAAAGCATTTTGGGAATTCATGATTCAACAATTCAAAATACTTCTCACCTCAAATATTTCGATCCTTGAAACCCTAAAATTCTCCCGCGTCAAATCAACGGCTTCTGGTGCTCCAAGATCCGATGGTTCAAATATTCTCTCCTAAATCGGGATTTCTCCTTTCGGGGCTTTTGGAGATAACTTCCTCTGTTTCTCTCGATTCCCGATTCTATGAAATCTGTGTGCACCAGATCAACGGACTACACTCCTCGTGATCCGACGGTTGTGATTGAATAAGGATTTCACGATTCAATAGTTTTTACAACTCTTCCCTTTGAATTCTCTGAGTCGCGAGTTAGCAAAATGCTGATCTCTCACCACACGTCCTTTTTGATGGATAGTCTTGATGATTTCACAAATTATCCTTTCGCGAGTTTTTTCTCGTCTTCACCTCTATCCTCCCAGTACTTGATCTTCTGGTATGTATGGATATCCACCACGTGTCCTTCCATATCCAACAATCTAGAATGATTTCGTGAATTCACCTATCGCAAGTCTGTTCCTCTCCTCTTCGCAAATATTTTGGTATCTGATTTCACGAACACCCAGATTTGCTACCACCTATCACCTCTGATGATGGACAATTTTGATTGTTTTAGAACTTCTCTCATGCACTTTCATCCGGGTCCAACGACTATTGGTCCAAGTGCTCAGATCAAATGGTCCAGATCTGATATCCTCATGTGCACGTTCTCTCATGTCTGGACTCTGATCAAATGGTCCAGATCCTCCCACAATCTACAATTGTTATTGAATCATGATTTTGAATGTCACGACTTTGGAAACTAAGGAATTTTTTCCTCCCAAGTCCCGATACCCGATCCCATGAAATAAACCAATGGTTCATATTGCTTATCGATCGATGACTCCCATTCCTTCTGGGTTTTGAGAGATAAATGAGTCCCACCGTTATTCTCCTCACAAATTATCTTGATCTGATGATTATCAGTTATTGAGGCTTCCTCCTCGAAGATTCTCTGTCATTCGTTCAACTCCTTAACAAGTCCCAATCAAATCCTTTGGCGGTAAATCTCCTGAACTTTGATCTTCTAAATTAAAATATTTCCAGTCGTTTGAAGGTATCAGCCTTCGAACTACTTCCTTATGTGGACTCAAATCTTGGTCTTTCTCATGCTTTTGAAAAGCATTATCTCTTTTGAACTTTCAGCTGGCTCAATCTCTAAGGGACTCAACCCTTCTGCTTCCTTTCAACACTTTTGGTGTCCTCGTGACACACTTTACACTCGACCTCCTGAGCTTCGGAACATGAAACAAGTTCACTATGCACATTCTCCTTGCGCTTGACTAGCCTTCATATGGCTATCTCTTCAACAGTTCATTTGAATGTTGGCCTAGTGTACTCCTTGCACAAGTATTCCTCCAGAGTGTTCAACAACTCTGTCTCATTTCACTCCTTGAAGGGATATAAGTTCCATCATGGTGACTTATCGCTTAAGCTCCCCTTGTTGAGCCTACAGAGTATTAAAAAACTATGTAAGTTTCTTCTTCAACACTTTTCTTGTCTCTAAAATCGTAATAGAGTTCCTCTGGTGAACTCTTTACACTCGCTCAATGCCCACCTAGAAGAGCTCTACAAAACCTTCAGTAGTTTTGTCTCTCTATGCCTTCTCTGCATAGTCTTCCCTTCTGAGTATTCAGTAAATATGAGGCTCCTCTTGAGTTTGTAATCATTCCGGTGTGCCCTCCTGGCACATTCCTTCTAACTCCACATATTTTAGATGCGTACTCCTTGCACTGGCTACAAAACTTCCAATATTTTGTTGTGCACTCCTTGCACAACCTAAAGAAACCATAATGATATTACACAACTCAATCAAAGATAGAGAAATCTATCTTTCTACTGTAAATGAAATCTATCATACATCTACAACATTCATTCATGAAACATAAATACATGAACAACAATATGTAGGAAAAACTGCTTTTCTATTAGGTTGTGCACTCCTTGCACAACCTAAAGAAACCATAATGATATTACACAACTCAATCAAAGATAGAGAAATCTATCTTTCTACTCTAAATGAAATCTATCATACATCTACAACATTCATTCATGAAACATAAATACATGAACAACAATATGTAGGAAAAACTGCTTTTCTATTATCTATATGTATCTATACAGATGATTACAAAAACTGGATTTCTCAGAGTCTCAGTTCTCTCATGTTCTCTCTCTCTCATAAATTCTACCTATAAGGCCTCTCTACCCATACCTCCTATCTTCTCTGCTCTGTTTCCTTCTTGACATATGAAACAATATCTCATGATAAAATAGGGGCTCTGTGAGCTCGTCCTCTCTCACCTAACCTCATCGATTACATCAAAGTTTCATAAATGTTTACCCAGAACCGACTACAAGAAACCATTTAAGGTGAATCTGCCTACTGCTTGTACAAAGTAATGGGTTGGCATTAAAATCCTTACAATGCAAATCCCCATGGGATCTGATTTCATATTTAAAAATGGGATAGTTTCAATGCCTCTCTTTCTCCTCAAATGCGCGCTAATGTGTTGGACTGTTGGCACGCTGCTGAGGTGGAGTAATGCTTCTGCATCATACTACCCTGCTAGGAAAAACATGAGCTCCTGCTCATGAGCTCCTCTTATCTAGTGTTGAAATCCACCTAGATCCCAAATTCTCTTCGGGAGTTGTCCTCTTGCTCCTCTCTAGCTATGCTCTTGCTACTGCTGCTGCTTCTTCTTCTCCCTCTCCCCTGATACTATGATCGACTCTCTTTTTTTCAACTCTCTTTTGATGACTGATTCTTCTACCTCAAAATTAGCTCCCTGATTTCCTCTATCACTCTGTCCAGCTACTCCAGTGGGTAGATCAACTCAATCCCCATTATGATTTTCTCCATTTCTTATGGCCTTAGCTTGCCATCCTGCTACAGAATCCAATTATGTAGTCTCTTCTTGAATGAACTATTGTTCAGTCTCCTCCACTAACATATTGGATTCTTCTGTAAGCTCTTCTTGTGTTGGCATCTCTCCAACTTCGTCTAATCTCTCCCTTGGCTGGTATGCTCCTCCATGTGTCTCCAACTTGACCAGTTGGATGTGCCTAGTTATTTACAGGGTTTCAAATTCCTCATGTAGCTCAACAAAGTATTTGTTGTATGCTCCCTCTTCTGTTGCAAGATCCATTTCTATGGCCATTTCCTGTTTAGCTTCTTGGTTGAAAACTTTGAGCAATTCTGCCAAATGCTCTTCTCCTGAATTTTGCATGACTATCTTCTAGCAGTCATCTCTTGGTTTTGGATTGTCCAACCAATCCTCCAACATCCTCAATTCTATCTCTCATTGAGTAATCATCTCAATTATGTTCTCCTCTTATTATTCTCCTTGGGCAGATTCTAATACATGTTCCTTCATCATTGTAGTCATTGTTGGTTGTCTTTCTTCTCCTGCTACACTCTCATCATGTGCACTGGCCTCTACTTGGCTATTTGGTAGAAATATATTGATCCCTCCAGAATCAAAATGCTCCTCTGATCCTTCTCCTTTGTGATAGAAGTATTCAACTTCTCATTGTCTTCATTCACATGGTCTGCAAACCCACATGAATCTTCATCTATCAACACTTCTTGCTGAAATGAACTCACTTCTTAGATCTTGAGACTTTCAGACAATCTCATCTCTTTCTCCCTGCCTACCTAGCAATTTGGGAATTTTTTGATGCCCACCTGGCAGTCTATGAGATCAATTGATCCCATCTTATTACCCACTTGGCAATCTGAACTTTTCGCACTTCTCCTCTGGAAGTATATGATACCTTCCACTGATCTCTTTCCATTGCCCACTTGACAACTTGAAATTCCATTTCTGTCAACCTGACAGTTTATGATATCTTCATCTAATCTCTTCTCCTCCTCATCGCTAATATTTTTCCCAATCTCTAGTTCATAGATGTGAATTAGTTCCTCCTCTGTGTCACTGAAGTTTTTAGTCATCATCCTTCATTGTTCTCTGGCCAACAATTCCTTTACTAGCCATTTCACTCTCTTCTTCATGGGCCATTCATACACCCAATGTGTTTTTGCATCGTGTTGCATTTTAAATACAAGCTTCTCCATTTTGGATTTTATCTCATTAAGCTCCAGATCGATATCTGGATTGTTCTTCTTCTACTGGTGGCCTTCTCTTTGACCACTTCCATGGCCTTCAGTATCCATTTTCACCTTCTTCTTGCCCTTCTGGAAAGTCTATGGACCACTCTTCATCTGTGATCATCTCCATCTTCTCTCACAGCTTGTCTGGTTGTTTAAAATTTTGTTGTCATGTCCACGCAACAACCTTCTCATAGAATATCAATACCCTACTCTATTTTCACCTGTTGTCTACAGGAAAACTCCTGCTTCTGATACCACTTGATGTTATCAAGTCATCTCCTTTCATCACTCTCCCTTGTATGTTGGCTATAAGCAAAATTTCATCTCCTAGTGCTACTCAATGTAGTCAAACCATCTCCTTCATCTCCTTTGCCTAAATTCTACAAACGAATATCAAGATCTGATACCACTTGATGGTGTGTATCAGGCCATATCTTTTCTCCTCTACCTCCCTCTGTCTACAGTCTATAGACAAAAAGTGGCTCTGATACCACCTGATGTAGCCCCCCTCCCCTTCGGGATTCTGTGACCTTCCGGTCAAGGATTGTTCTTCAATTCCTCTGAGTTGAAGCGACTCTTCGATTCACTATTGGAATCCTTTGACCAAATCCACAGGTCCTTCTGTTTAAACCCCACCTATGCGAACAAGCACAAGGCACGGGCTTCCCCTACACATGACCACCGATAGTGACCTGGGGAAAAAACTTAAAGAATTTTAGGACTTCGTGATTCAGAAAGTCAAAAGACTTCTCACCTCAAATATTCTGATCCCTGAAACCTAGAAATTCTCCCACGTCAAATCAACGTCTCTTGGCACTCCAAGATCTGACAGTTCATATCTTCTCGCTTGAATTGGGATTTCACCTTTCAGGACTTTGGGATATAACTTCCTCTATTTCTCCTGATTCCCAATTCTCCAAAATCTATGTGTGCCAGATCCTACACTCCTGATCATCTGATGGCTGTGATTGAATCACAATTTTGTGATTCAGGAGTTATTATAACTCTTCCCTTTGACTTCTCTGAGTCGCGAGTCAACGAAATATTGATCTCTCGCCACACATCCATTCTAATGGATGGCCCTCATGATTTCGTGAATTCTCCTTTCATGAGTTTTCTATCATCTTCACCTCTATCCTCCTGGTACCTGGTCTTCTAGTATGTATGGATCTCTGCCATGTGTCCTTTTAGATCCAACGGTCCAGAGTGATTTTTTGAATTCACCTTTTGCAAGTTTGTTCCTCTCCTCCTTGCAAATCTTCCGGTATTTGATTTCACGAACACCCAGATCTGTTGCCACCTGTTATCTCTAACAATGTATGGTTATGATCTTTTCAGAGCATCTCTCATGCACCTTCCTCTGGGTCAAATGACTATTTGTCCATGCGCTCAGATCCAATGGTCCAGATCTGGTCTCCTCCTGTCTGGACTCTGATCAGACAGCCCAGATTCTCCCAAAATCTATGGTTGTTATTGAATCAATATTTCTCATGTTGCGAATTTGGAAACTAAGGAATTTTGTCCTCCCAACTCCCAATATCCAATACCGCGAAATGAACCAACATTTAAGATATCTTCTAGATTGACGACTCCCATTCCTCCTAGGTTTTAACAGTTAAATGAGTCCCACCATTATTCTCCTCACAACTTCTCTTGATCCGATGGTTGTCGGCTATCAACGTGTCCTCCTCGAAGATTCTCTGTCGTCCGTTCAACTCCTTAATGATTCCCAGCCAAATCCTTTGGCACTAAATCTCTTGAACTTTGATCTTTTGACTTATAAGATTTCCAATCTTTCGAAGGTCTCGGCCTTTGAACTTCTTCCTTCTGCGGACTCAACTCTAGGTTTCTCTCATGCTTATGAAAAGCATTATCTCTTTTGAGCTTTCAGCTAGCTCAGTCTCTAAGGGACTTGAACCTTCTACTTCCTTTGAAGACTTCTGGTGTCCTCCTGATACACTTTTCGCTTGACCTCTTAAGCTTCAGAACTTGAAACAAGTTCACTGTGAACATTCTCCTTGCACTTGACTGGCCTTCAGATGGTTGTCTCTTCATCACTTCATTTGAATTTTGACCTAGTGCACTCCTTGCACAGGTCTTCCTCTAGAGTGTTCAACAAATATGTCTCCTTTCCCTCCTTCAAGGGATATAAGTTCCCTCCTGGCAACTTAACGCTCAAGCACCCCTTGCTGAGACTACAAAGTATTCAACAAATCTGTAAGTGTCTTCTCTGAAAATTTTCTTGTCTTTGAACTCGTAATAGAGTTCCTCTGGTGCACTCTTTGCACTCTCTCAATGCCCAGCTTGTAGAGCTCTACATAACCTTTAGTAGTTCTATTTCTCTATGCCTTCTCTGCACAGTATTCCCTCCCAAGTATTTAGTAACCCTAAGGCTCCTCTTGAGTTTTTAATCATTCTTTTGTGCCTTCCTGGCATGTTCCTTCTGACTCCATAGATTTCAGATGCACACTCCTTGCGCTAGCTACAGAACTTCCAATGTTCTGTTGTGCACTCCTTGCACAGCCTTAAGAACCGAAAATGATATTACAAAACTCAATCAAAGATAGATAAATCTATATTTCTAGTAACTCTAAGGCTCCTCTTGAGTTTTTAATCATTCTGGTGTGCCCTCCTGGCACGTTCCCTCTGGCTCCACAGAGTTCAGATGCACACTCCTTGCGCTGGCTACAGAACTTCCAATGTTCTTTTGTGCACTCCTTTCAGAACCTAAAGAACCCAAAATGATATTACACAACTCAATCAAAGATAGATAAATCTATATTTCTACTGTAAATGAATTTATCATACATCTACAACATTCATTCATGAAACATAAATACATGAACAAAAATAAGCAGGAAAAATTGTTTTTCTATTATCTTTGTGTATCTATACAAATGATTGCAAAAACTGAAGTGCTCAGAGTCTCAGTTCTCTCAAGTTATCTCTCTCTCAGAACTTCTACCTCTAAGGCCTCTCTAACCAGACCTCCTATCTTCTCTGCTCTGGTTCCTTCTTGAAATCTGAAACAATATCTCATCAGAAAAGAGGGGCTCTACAAGCTCGTCCTCTCTCACCTAACCTCATCTATTACATTGAAGTTTCATAAATGTTTACCTAGACCTCACTACGATCTAGGCCTTCTACAAGAAACCATTTAAGGAGACTATGCCTACTACCTATACAAAGGCATGGCTTGGCATTAAAATACTTAGAATGTAAACCCCCATGGGATCTAATTTCATATTTTAAAATGTGAGAGGTTCAATGCCTCTCTTTCTCCTGAAATGCACGATGATGTGCTAGAATGTTGGTGCACTGCCGAGGTGGAGAGATGCTCCTACATCAAGTCATATAAGAAATATTGCAAAAACATGCCTCAATCATGCTCCTCAATATCACCAACATGCAACCTCATCACAATATACCAAGCCTCAAGTATGCACCATAACATATAACCAAAAATGTTACCAATATAGCCAATAATGCTTCTAAGCAATGTACTGTAACATCACGAAGAGGTACCATACCATCATGTATCATTATCAACATGTACAATACCATAACCAAGCATGAGACTTACTCACATAAACTTACATATGATCCTTTAGCTGACCTGATACTCTGTAAATTGACCTGTAACTCTTCCATAGTCTATACCATTCCCGTACCAACATCATTATTCACTTCTATCTTTTCCTTGCTCGATAGAGACTACTTGTTACATGGGTCTTTGTGTGACATCCTCCAGGAAACCCACGGGGATGCATCATGGGACACTTACTTTATGATCCATGGGAATGACCATAATTAGGGTTTTCTCATATTTTCCCTCTCTCCTCTAAAACTAGACAAAAGATCACTTACTCATAAGATAGATAATCAATGAATGTGTGTATGTATGTACTTGTGAATGACTACTTGAGTTGTATTTATAATTTTTCTAGGTAACCTCTTCCCTTAAACTTAGGGTTTCTGTATATTTCTTGTTAAAACCACTTTACCATTTCATTCATTGACTTGTGACCAACTATGACTTCTTGACCATTCTTTGGGGCTTCCAACTTCTCAAGTCCATAACTCCTTAATCATGAGGAACCACATGGTGTACCACATATCACTAGAAATGACATGACAAGAAATACACATGTATGAATGTATTACCTGCATTTCCAATGTCCTTCATTTCGTTATACCTATATCAACTTCGAGTCCCATAACCACACCTTTTGGGATTCATGTAGACTTCATCAAATGCACCCATCATATCTGTTGACATCAACCAACTCACCATAAATATAGATCATACAAATGAAAATAAATTGTCAACAATACTATCATATCTTTGGATATCTACAAGGGTTGAAATCAATATTGACCAATTGTCCAACACTATGCAGGTTGAAATTGATTCTTTGTCAAAAAATCATACTTGGGACTTGGTTCCTTGACCTCAAGAAAAGAACATTATGAAATGTCCATGGGTCTATAGGAGAAAATTCACCTCTAAGGGTATTTTTGAGTGACATGAATCACACCTCATTGCGAAGGAATTTTCTCAACAAGAAGGCATAGACTACACTGAAACATTTTCCCATGTCACAAAGATGAAATCTGTTCAACTGAGTCTTTCCCTTTCTACTCATTTTGGATGGAAAATCCATTAGATGGATGTGAAAAGTCACTTTATTTATGGAGACAAATATGAAGAAATTTTCATGGAACAACCTCCTAATTTTGTGATAGATTCCAATTTTGTTTGTTGACCCAATAAATGGCTTTATGGTTTGAAGTGGGCTCCTCTTGCTTGGTATGCTAATATCAAAAATTATTTCTTGAACTTGGTTTCAAATATTGTGAATGTTATCCCAACTTTTATGTACTCCATACTAATGGAGAGACCATGATTTTTGTTGTATACGTAGATGGCCTACTTATTACTAACAATAATAATGATCTCATCCTTAAATTGAAGAAAAGACATGTTGAATCCCTTGACATGATAGATCCTGGTACTCTGCATTATTTTTTGGGTATTCAAGTATTATCACTTTCTGAAGGTTTTTTATTTCTCATTCTAAATATGTGATGGATTTGTTGGCACATTTTAAGATGCTTGATTACAAGCCTTGAGCTACTCCTTTTTAGTATGCAATAAAGCTTATAAAAACCTGTCAAACATACTCGCAAGTGATACTACACTCTAGTGACAAATGGTCGACATTCTTATCTATCTTATTCATAATAAAACTAACATTTTTTTTCTTGTTAGTGTGGTTTCTCAGTTTATTAAAGAATCTAAAGAAAGGCACCAAAAAGAAGTCAAACAAATTTTCTGTTATCTCAGTGGTACCACTCATTTTTCTATAAAGTATTTTTGAAGTTCAAATTCGTTGGTCGACTTCACCAACTCGGACTGGGATAGTGATAGTGATGATTGGAATTCCACTTTTTGCTATATGTTTTTCTATAGCATTGGACCATTGGTATGTTCATGCAAGAAACAAAAGGTAGTATTTTTGTCAACTACAGAAGCAGAATATCATGGTTTTATTCAAGATGGTGATGAATCAAGTCTAGATTCACAAAATTTTAGGAGAACATGGCCTTCCTGTTTATACCTCGACTACAATCTACTATGATAATCGAAGTACCATACAGGTTGTTGAAAATCATTTTTTCCACAGTAAGATGAATCATGTTCAACTCCATGCTCACTATTTGAGACACTTGGTTCATGAGTATGTTGTCTCTCTTGAATATTGTAGAAAAAATGATCAGGTTCTTGATATCTTCACCAAACATTTAGGTGAAACTAGATTTATCAATCTTGGAATGATGATTGGGATTCATGAAGTTACAATTATGGGGGGCTATCATAATGATGTAATAATTTCACCTCCTAAATCACCATAGTTCTGTGTTGATGGGGGGATGTTTGAATATCAAACATTGATGGTTCATCACACACATGTTTGAATATCAAACATTGATGGTTCATCACACATCTCTTGGTTTTAGTCGGTTGCGAGGTTGACCTACATCTAGATACAGTCGGTCAATCTATCAACCAACACACTACAACAATCAGTTGAGTAGACAATGTGCATGTCGGTTGAATAATCAACCAATTGTCGAAGATAGTCGAGCAATGGATTGAACAACCTAGGAATTGACGACAAGTTGGACACGTAGGTTTTAAGTCATGATTCATTGTTGAGTTGAATTGACATAGTGGATCTAATGAATTCAACTCTAATAGTTGATGATTAAATGTCAACAATATCTTTCGTACTCTATGGAATTTGGTTATATATTGAGGCTATAAAAGGTAGATCCCTTTTATCATGATCATCATGGAAATCACGTGATCGAGATACAACATGCACTATGATGTTCTGATCATTGTGCACCTTTATTAGTTGTTGTAACGGTGTCATTAGAGACCACATTTTATCTTCAAATTTTTTGTTCCCCTTTGATTATATGCAGTACTATCATTTATGTTTCATGTCATGTTCCACCCTATTCCCCAACACTAACTAAAGAAGAAATGATACCTATGGTGTTAAAGTGATTGATTGTATTGTATGAGGTAAACTAGTGCCAAAGTCTATGTTATCTTGCAAGAACCAAAGGACCGATCAATAATTATTGAATCAATGTAGAAAATAATGATCATCACGCCAAACATCAATACATTGTGGTGGAGTCTTTAGGTAAAATAAAAAAAAGTTAAAATTAAAAGAAAATTAATCTTTATGCGATAAATATTTTCATTTATCAATTTGCATTAGATAAATGTTAGTTGGTGGCCTGCGATTATGATGTTTTTAAACTAGTGGAAATGGATTATGGGGTTAAGCAAACAATCATAGTGTTTAGTGTTTTTTAGACCTAGGGGTGTTTACTACTAGGTTAGAAGTGTATGTTATTGACCTAGGGACTTATGATATCATCATTGGTATGGAATGATTTGTCAATGGCCACAACCATGCAAAAATAAGGGAACCATCTATGATGGTCCTAGAGACAGTCAAAAAATAGTTGAAGGATTTGAGTGAGGATTTGTTGTTTCTCTTTTTGATGGGGTCTCTTCCCATGAGGGATTGAGGACTGGTGTGGTGAGAGTGTATTTTCCTTGACCATAAATATTGTATAAAGGGTGCAATTCATCCTTTGCATAGTAAATCCAATTGATTGCAAGATGACAAGGAAAAGTGTGTAGTTGAGTGAAAGATAAATTTGGTGTGGAGAATACAAGCTTTGATTTTATTGGAAGATGACATTTATACTCTCATGAGAGAAGATCTTCCTACCATATTGTGGGAGTAATTAATCCTTTGTGTGGCCATTGATAAGTGAATAATAGAGGTCACGAGGCTCTCTCTAACACCAATGAATACTCATTAAATCCAGTCGATTAATAGTTTAGGGAGAAATAACTTCTTTTTATTTCGATGGTAGAGATCAACGCATCTATCAACAATAGGAATGGGTTGATTTTATGAGATAAGGCCATTCGTGTTAGAAGAGAATCTTAGCCAAGAAGACAAAACACTAGGAAGCATTCAAGTATGTGAAAACCTCATGTAATGACTCAAGGATATGGATGGCACTCTGGTGACTATATCTAATGTGGAGTCTTCTTAATAGGGCACTTCACTTCTCAGTGTGTAGTTTAGTGAAAGATAAATTTGGTGCAGAGAATACAAGCTTTGATTTTATTGGAAGATGACATTTATACTCTCATGAGAGAAGATCTTCCTACCATATTGTGGGAGTAATTAATACCTTGTGTGGCCATTGATAAATGAATAATAGAGGTCACGAGGCTCTCTCTAACACCAATGTATACTCATTAAATCCAGTCGATTAGTAGTTTAGGGAGAAATGACTTCTTTTTATTTCGATGGTAGAGATCAACCCAACTATCAACAATGGGAATGGGTTGATTTTATGAGATAAGGCCATCGGTGTTAGAAGAGAATATTTTCCAAGAGGACAAAACACTAAAGGATTCAAGTATGTGAAAACCTCATGTAATCATGGAGATGTGAAGTGCCCTATTAAGAAGACTCCACATTAGATATAGTCACCGGAGTGCCATCCATATCCTCGAGTCATTGATTATTCTTATACCTGTGGAGGGGAGTAGAGTTGGGGCATTGGTTAAATGGAATTCCCTCAGTAATTAAACATATCACTAGTTGTAGACTGCAATTGAGGAAGAAATTGTTGTAAATGAATATTACATGGGATAACTGTGGAATTCCATGGAAAGAAAATCCATGAGAAAGGAGAAATTAAAATGTTGGGAATGAATCTAATGAAATTGAATTTGCTAGTGTAGATGGAACTTCATAGCTCAAGTATGGATACATAGTGTGCCAAATAGAAGGGTTGAATAATACATGGAATGGTGGGGAGTACATGAAATCATAGGGTGAGTGCATGCAAAAAATACTGGTAGAAAAGACACAACAACATTTGAGGGCGTTATTGTATGTCATTACAGAGAAAATGTTATCCAAGATGCATGAGAAGGAAAGTGATGAGAATGAAGCATGGGAACATTGAATTGGAATATAAAATGAAAGGTCTCATGGTCTAGTTCCTTACATGTAAAAAGTTCCCCAAGTATAACTAGGCCGTGACTATGTCCCTTAGTGTGTAGATAGATAAGAAAATAAAAGATAGGAGTGTGTAGATAGATAAGAAAATAAAAGAGGGGAGAAAAAATAGTGATCACGATGCCATGGTGTCATGTCACTTCATGGATGGGAGATCCATGAACACCATATACATGGAGAACATGGAGCTTGAAACATAAAGAAAATGTAGGCTTTATAGGAGTAATGACATTTCCATATTGTTGTTTCCCTGCCACCATATTTTCCTAATCTTCTCTACCAAGCCAGTGGGATTTAGCTTTAGAAAATTCATAGGATTGAAGCTTGAAACACATGATAAGGTCTTATAGTTTGTAATAATCTCTTCCCATTGGTTCCTATGAGTTTTGGTCCCCAAGGCTGTCATAGCTGACATGGTTGAAATTCATAGGATTGAAGCTTGAAACACATGATAAGGTCTTATAGTTTGTAATAATCTCTTCCCATTGGTTCCTATGAGTTTTGGTCCCCAAGGCTGTCATAACTGACATGGTTGAGAGCTTAGAGGCCACTAGCACTAGATAGGTGGAGAAATGGCTCAATATTATCCATTGTTTGGCCATTGATTCTATCGAGAAGGTCAATTCGGGGCACCCTAGACTTCCCATGGGTTGTGCACCAATGTGTCATATATTGTATGATAAGGTCATTATGTATAATCCCAAGAAAATCCCGATTGGTTTAACTGGGATCATTTTTTGTTGAAAGCTGGATGTGGGTGCACGTTACAATATGTTCTCCTACATTTGATGGGGTTCAACAATGTGGAGGTAGATTGCACATTCGAATTCATGGTGAGATGCTTCATGAAATCAACTGATAATAGATGCACCTATGTTGAATTACATTAAGTTTGACTACCTAATGTTGTGATATGTTGATGAGATGATTGAATCAATTCCTTAAAATATGAATAATCATTGTCATATTGTTGCTTGTGTGAGAGGCATATACTCGCTTTTATAGTACATGTTGCATTGTTCATTTGATACAAGATCTCTTTGAAAGAATTGTATGAATATTGTGTCTGTGTAAGTTACATTCTTGGATTTATTCAACTCAACATACATATTGATATTCATGACCTTAATATGGTATTGAAGTTATTCTTTTATAATTCACGACTCTAATAAATGACAGTGGAAGTATGGAGATCCATGACAAAGATTGAACCAAAATATGGAATATCAAGATAAAGAGAATGAGTATGTGCGTAACTGCAAAAGAGCATGTAGCCTCTTATTTTCAAAGGAAAATGAGAGAACTCCCTTGGCAATGTAGAGAAACTCGATTGGCTTGCAAAAATCATTTTTCAACATTGATCAATACTTTTGAGGCATCTGCACATGAATTCATCTATAAAGAACCTGAAGGAAAAGAACCAATTATGTGGTACTTCAAGTTCACCACAACTTAGTTGGACAATGAAAGTGCACCTTCTTGAGTAAATTCTTTGACAAACTCGTGAGTTAAAAAGAGGAAAAGATTAGATTGAAAAGAGGAAAAGATTAGAGAATGGTGTATGTTGTTGTTGAAAGGTTGATTTGAAGTTGGAATGCTAGTTGTAGTGACTATAGAGGCTATATCATTTTCAATAGGAATGCATAAGAAAGAAACCATAGGGATGTTGAAAAGACACAAAGTGAGGTTAATTTCACTTCATATGCATTGGTGCATGGAAAGTATGGCATGTGATATGTTGAGTAGTAGACATGTTTAAATCGTGAAATTGGTGAAATTGGTTTGGGAGTGTTAGTTTGTGTTCCTATTAAAATCATCAAGGTTAGTTCATTAGATCAAATGTTGCATGTTGTTATAGACATGTAATGTAGTTGTGGGAAGTTTCTTAGGATTTAATAAAGCTAACCAACATATTGATCCTATCCAACTCAATATCAAGTGTAATGGTTTTGTTAGAATTGCCTACTCTAGCAAATCCCGGGTGAATATGGAAATCCAAGTCAACGATTTGACAATGACACAAAATATCCATAGGTCAAAGATGAAGATGGAGACTTCAAACATGTGAAAAATTGCAAAGGAAAATGAAGGTATATGAATTCATGTCATATATATCATTGTCTTTATTTGATATCTTGTATCCCTACATGAAAATGATTTGTGATGTAAAATCAATTCTAAGTCTAGTGGGCGAAGAGTGGTGTAGATGGAAGGGAAATCTAGCTACACATTTTGTTCCCTCTAATTGTTCCTTGGTGAGATGTTGTTTGATGAATGTTTCACTAAAATTTCGCATTGGAAGGGGCATAAATAATGTAATATTGAATTCGATACATCTGTATCCATAATATTTTCCTAGAGAATCGGTGAGCACCATTGTTGGGTACCTATATTTTTTGATAGATGAAAATATCTCTATAGGATGGCCACTTTCTCAGTATTTATAGTCGGGTTGACGCTAAACCCTGGAGTAAAATAGGGTTCCATTCAGTTTTTTTGATACTACAGTTCATCTCAAATGTACGATTGGTTCCCAAGTGGTATTTGTTCGAGATAATAAGTCTACATGTGAATGGAGGACCATGGACACTTTTTGGTTCTGACTGAAGAAATTTTCTTCATTGAATAACTATTGGTTGGTTAGCATGATAGTGAAAAATACAATGATGCTTCATTTTTCTCATTGGAGAAACCAACGATTGATCGTAGAATTAATTAGGGAGTGGAATGGTGAGATCACAGAAGGAAGAACAAAGATGGTGTCTTGAATACAATAGAGAGTTCTTTTTGGATAAAATGGTGTCTTGAATACAATAGAGAGTTCTTTTTGGAGATTGTTCCAAGGGAATCTAGTGACACTTCTTATGGAAGTGTTGGGTAGTAGTGGCGATTAGATGATGGTGGAAAAATAAGGTAAAATTTTGTTAGTCTTCTTAAATAAAACTTGACCATATGGTAATGTGAATCACACCTTCTATTCATACAAAATTTATGATGTCATGTATTGATATGATGTATTGGTCCATGAATTGTTTGATTATGTACTTGACCATATGGTAATGTGAATCACACCTTCTATTCATACAAAGTCTATGATGTTATGTTTTGATATGATGTATTGGTCCATGAATTGTTTGATTATGTATTTAGCCTAAAGTTGGTACTTAATATAAGTATTGTAGTGGTATCTAGACAATTTGTTTTTTCAAATATTGTAACTAGTGTCTCCATGAGATGGAGTATGAGTTTTAAAATATTTGTAGTGAAAGAGGTTATTTGGAATGTTCAGGAAATTCACATTAGTACTCATATTTTTTGTTAATGTTTTGGATCACTTAACTTAGTACTCATATTTTTTGTTAATGTTTTGGATCACTTAACTGGATCGATGGATTTAGTTATGTGATCCAAAGATTTTACAAAAGATATGGAGTATGTTAATTGTATGTACCTACATCTATGAAACATGTAAAGGAATTATCATCATAAGGGTTAGATAGACATGCATACCCATTTTTCATGTGTCCTTGATGACTTGGATCACTTGTTTTCTATAGTGAAAAAACCTTTGTTATAGATTTGGTAAACTCTTGGAGGAGTGCAACATGTTTTGGATGGATCCTCTATGAGTGGACTATGCTGGTTGTAAATTGTAGACATTAGGAGACCTTCCCTAAAAAATTTGGTTTTTTTATGTACATTTAGTGGGAGTTCATCAAGAAGTTGAATGAACCATGTATATAAAGGACATCCTATTAAACTGATGGTTTTTTCGATGGATGGTTTTTCCTTTATATCGAATTAAATAGTTTGGTGATGACCAAATGATTGAGGTATGCGATGTAAGTGCTAGGATGGATTAGATATAGACTGTGTTGAGCATAGCGTTCTTCAATTCATGATGGATCATTCATTGCAAAGGACTAGATGATGATGAAGACCTGATCTAACAAATATTAAGGAAAGTAGTTATTAAGGGGGAATGTTGGAATTATTAACAACTCCTTGTATTATGTGTGGTCATATTTGTGATTGTTATTATTATTGGTCATTACAAGGTAGAGTTCATCTCTACATAAGGATTTTGTTTCTATATTTAAATAGGCTGTTGGATATAGTTGGATATGATATATTTTCTTCAAATGTGTGGTTTAGTGTAGTTGATATCTAGTGTAGCTATCTTATGTAAAATATTGATGTTCTTCAAATGTGTGGTTGTTAGTGTGGTTGATATCTAGTGTAGCTATCGTATGTAAAATATTGATGTATTTATATGTAACATTATTTGATGTTAATGATACAAAAAAACACAGCTTATGTGTGTTTAGAATAATAATTTCTACTCTCCCATTTATCTACACCCATTATTCTCATTACCTACACCCATTATTCTCATTACCAATCAAAATAGTGATCCAACAATCTATGAGAATAAAACAAGTTGATCTACCATAAATTGATCTCACACACACAATAGGTTTTTACATGACCGTGTCAAATCCAAATGATCAATATAGCCACTAGATCACTTCACACTCTATTGGGCCCATTCACGACTTCAACAAACGCATTCATGGTTTTGGGAAATTTATTATCCAAAACCTCAAAATGACTTCATTTATTTTTCTAAAAAAATATTATATGAAGTCATATTTAAGAGGATATCAATTCATTTTTTTTGGGGCTAAAAATTTTATTATATAATGTCACATCATCTTACATAGATTAAGACCACATTGTTCTAATGGGTTGTATGATATGACCATGGTTAGATTCCATGCATCACAAAAATGTATTTCCTTCATACCAAGAAAATGAAAATGACATGCATATTAGATTAAAGTGGGTGACAAAGATAATGCATATTAGATTAAAGTGGGTAACAAAGATAGTTGGTCACTATATAGTGAAATTATCGACGAGACACACTATCAATCATTTGTAGTGTATCTTATTCCTATGTTTCTTGGATATCACATTATTTATCATTCTTTCTATGTTTCTTGGATATCACATTATTCACTATCCAACAGACATGATAATGAGGATACTCTACAATACCAATGGTTAATAGTGTATTCACTTGTTGAATAAATACTCTACTTAGATTTTATACATAGGGAGTAAAGATCATTTTACAATATATATATGATAGAAGATGATGAGGGTACACTACCATACCAATTATTAGTAGCAGTGTGTTCACTTGATGGGTAAATACACTACTTCGACTATATACATAAGGAGTGAAGATCATTTTACAAGATGTATATGATAGATATATGTTGACTTCATTCACCACATTGAGTGATATGAATGAATAAAATTTTCAAATGTCAAACAGCTAATATGGGTGCTCATGGGATCCCACACAACCTATGAGGATGACTTGTATTCTGGGTTACTATATTCTTCATAGATTGGTCCATTGTCTCTATTAGGACCAAGTATCCTTATTAACAGATAATCATAGTAAACCATGATTTCCTTGTGGTAATATGGGTGCTTATGGGATCCCATAATCATTGTCAACCATGATTTCCTTGTGGTAATATGCATGCTCATGGGATCCCACACTACCTATGAGGGTGACTTGTATGATGAGCTACTAGATTCTTCATAGATTGGTTCATTGTGGCCATTAGGACTAAGGACACTACGTATGGTATCCCTATGAGGGTGACTTGTATGATGAGCTACTAGATTCTTGATAGATTGGTTCATTATGGCCATTAGGACTAAGGACACTACGCATGGTATCCTTATTAAAGGACAATCATAGTCAACCATGATTTTCATGTGGTAATATGGGTGCTCATGGGATTCCACACTACCTATGTACCTATGAGGGTGACTTGTATGAAGGGTTATTAGATTTTTCATAGATTGGTCCAATGTGTCCATTAGAACTAAGGGCACTACCTATGATGGTGACATGATGGTGACTTGTATGATTGGTTACTAGGTTCTTCATAGATTGATCCATTGTGGCCATTAGGACTAAGTCTTCTTAGTAAAGGATAATCATAGTCAACCATGATTTCCATGTTGAATTGACCTCGAGAGTGTTATCATAAAATCATACACTTTGAAGTGTCATGTGGAAGTTTCTCACAAACATCATGTGTTAATCCATCTCCATGGATAACCATTTTTGTTATATAGTTTTTTATGGTCAGGGATGCTATAATTCTAGTGTAATTTTTGTTTGTTTTTAACCATGGGGAATTGGTAACTCATTAGAATGATTTGGGCTAGGCCCGAGATCAAATCTATTGGTTACTGTTATAATCCAAAAGTATATCCAACAACCCAGAAGTCAAATATACCAATAACTTGTGACTTAGCGATAGTCGAGACATTCCACCTGGAACATCTTCCCTTTTAGATTTATCACAATGAGCCCACATGTCACTCTATGGAAATTGAACCTTGACGAAAAGGATAACAAGCATGTTACCCAACCACTTAAGCTAAATAGATGTGTCAACAATATTGGTGTAATGTGTCATGTATTCCTCCCATTAAAAATCCACACACTCTAATGCCCCAAAATTAATTAAGTTGATTAATATAATTAGTTTGATTAGATCAATTTATATAAAATTAATTGATTAATTTAAAATTAATGTAATGAATCAATTTATTAATTTATGTGGATTTAATTTCACTGATTTATTAAATTATTGATTTAATTAGATATTTAAATGTATTATATTATTTATTATTTTCTACATGTATTCAAATAAATATAAGTTTGTTTGACGTGATTTCAAACCTAACCAATTGATTTCCTTATGTATTAACATATTACATGTCAGATGGAAAAGGTGTCTTATTGGGTTATCCTCCGTGATTTATTAAACCATTGATTTAATTAGATATTTAAATTTATTATATTATTTATTATTTTCTACATGTATTCAAATAAATATAAGTTTGTTTTACGTGATTTCAAACCTAAACAATTGATTTCCTTATCTATCAACATATTACATGTCAGATGGAAAAGGTATCTTATTGGGTTATTGGGTTATCTTCCTTAGGATCCTGGGAAGGAGGAGTAAGGTGGTGGAGGTAAAAGATTAAAAGGGGAGTAAAGTTGGTGAATCTTATTAATGTTGTATGTTGGAGGGAGGATGATGGTTTTCAGGAGGGATTAAACCATTAATAAAACATTGTGTCCAAAACAATGTGGGGAAATGGACTTAAGGAATTTGGTTTAGAGTGGGATTCATTCGTGTTTTTAGACATGTTGGTGGGATGTGATGTCTAGGGATTTCGGCACAGAGAGATAAGAAACCAACCAAGATTTTCCTGGTGCTAGAGATAACAAGGTTGTTCCAACTAAGATTTTCCTAGTGCTAGAGCTAGCAAGGTTGTTCCTGGTTGGTTGGGAGGAAAAAAAAAATAGTTTCAGGAAGCCAAATAGGGAGAGGAAGTAGATCATGTAGCTAATCTACATAGAGAACTAGATATGACATATTTTCCATGGTATCTGAGATCACTTTAAATACTAGAGCCTTAATGGTTTACCCAAGATTGAAGTATAGAAAAAAAATTATAACATATAATTTAATAAACAAAAAAACAAAGGATTTGCTAAGATGGGATAAAAACCGAGAAGTTTATTTCCTTGAAGAGGTTATTCTTATTTTATTTTACAAAAAATGGGGGTTTACAATGACCATAGAATGCAAATTGGAATGGAAGTGAGTTTCCTACTACAAAAAAAAATATTCTACATTTTACAAGTCAATTAAAGCAATAAAACTAACCTAGAACTAGAAATAACTCTCAAACCCTATGAGGCTACCGAGGAAAAAACTCAAAGAAAAGGAAGAATAGCGGAAAAGAGTCGCTAGCGACCTATCTAACCATGTCTACTTGTTCCACTACAGGAAAAGAGTCTTGCTGACCTATCTAACCCATGTCTACTTGCTCCACTCCTTCACACCTACCAAGCATCGTGTCAACATGTTTACCTGACTCTTTATGTGCAAAATAATTTCAGAGCATTATATGAGTTATATGTTATATAAATAACATAATAAGAATTTTGTTGAATTTTGTGGTGTGAAATAAAAAATAATTTAATAATATATTTCTTTCTATATATAATAACTATGTTATATATAAATATACATTATTATATAGAGAGAAAGTTATTATTAATTTATTTTTTATTTCACACTAGAAAATTTTATTTTGTTATTTGTATAACATATAGCTCATATAATGCTTTGAAATTATTTTGTAGGTAAGGAGTCAAGTAAATAGGTGCACAAGAGGCTTGAAAGGTGTGCATGAGTTGGACGGGGATGAAACAAGTAGTCATAGGTTAGACAAACCAACAAGAACCTTTTCCTATTGCCTCTTCCTTTTATTTTGGGTTTTCCCTCAACAATCTCTTTGGGTTATTTTTATTTATAGGTTGGTCCTATTGTCTTAAATGACTCGTAAAATGAATAATATTTTTCTTTATACTAGGGAACTCCGTTCCATTTCAATTTTCATGTCTCCTTAAACCCCCTTTTTTTCATAAAATAAAACATGAATTGCATATTCAAGGAAATAAACTTTTGCATTTTTATCCTAGCTTATGAAATCCTTTGTTTTTTGGTTTATTGAACATATTTTTTGTAACAAATATGAACAATTACTTGTAAAGATATTTGTGATTTGTCAATATTTTTCCATTCAACATTTACCCTAAGTTCTTTTGTTAGAATTGTATGATGAAATTTGTAAAAGAGAATATATATATATATATATATATATATATATATATATATATATATATTCTTGAAAAAGTATTGACAATTAGGCATACATATCTTTTATTCTATAACATTTGCATGCAATTTACAATATATTTTTCCAATAATTAATAAAAATAAAAGTTGTTTATGGATTTATGGAGAATACTTGAAAATTTTGTCCAATTGTGTAGATTAGCTTCATTATCTACTTCATTTCCCTCTATGGATGCCTCAAATTTAATGTTTTTCCTCCCAGCTAGCTAGAAATGGTCTCGCTATCTCCCTAGCTCTAGGAAAACATAGGAGGGCTTCCTAGCGCTCCATTCCCAAAGCCCCATACATCACAACCCACCAATATGTCCAAAAACTTGAACCAATCTCATTCTTATCCAATTTCTTTAAGTCCAATTTTCCACTCAGTTCTTTACACAATGTTTGATTAATAGTTTTTCTCCAATTTCATTCTTATCCGATTTCCTTAAGTCTAATTTTCCACTAAGTTCTTATAAGGTGGATGGAAATTATAAATATTAAGGCAATGAAAGTTAGTTCAATAGAGGATGGCAGTGGCAAAGTACAAAGCTCGCTCTCGGTATAGACGAGAGCCATAATGAATAATCATAGACACAAGAGGGGAAGGACGAGAATGGAGATTGTTGGCACATGTGTGGTCTTCTTACATGCGGTGCTTGTCAAACATCTATTACCAATTATAGATCCTCATTACACAACCATTACTCCATGAAAATGCTAATGTGTAGCCATTGCACTTGAGAGAGGGGTGAGTGGGTAAATGTACGACCACTTCACGTTCAATTCGATGACATTTATTGTGTCTTTGTATACATTGATATTATTATAGGTTTTTTTAGTGGCCTCATATGTATATTTTATAGCTAATCTAATTGTGATATTCATTCCATTTGTTTGTTTATAACATTAACAATAACATATCTAAAATTCATATAATATTTTGTATAAAAATACTAATAATAAACTTATTATTTACTAAATACCAATCATATTTTAAGAATTTTTTTTAAATTAAATTATCATTATTTTATATATTTTAGGAAGAACCTTTAAATAAAATCATTTGAAAAATAAGTTTTTAAGACAATTTTGGCTTCGCGATAAAAATACATGTATATCTATTTTACGTTCAATTTTATTTTGGCTTCAAGATAAATACATATATCTCCATTTTAAATTAAATTTTATATAACAAATGGTTTTCCACTGGTATATTTTCAACTTGTTGTTAAAGAGGATATCAATAACAGAAACATCAACATGTTGTCAAAACAATAGATAATCTCACCCTAATATTCCAATATGAAAATAATGGTGTCATTTTTCTTCTGAATCCATAAGTGAACAATGATAAGAACATACAAGTTTGTGTCTTCCATGAAAATGTTGGACTCCATGTCACGTCTTATAATTTCAAGAAGAAATGAAATAATTGTTGGAATATTCACCAATACTGAGAGGGGATGAATCCATTTGAGCATTTTTTACCATTTCTTATTCAAAACATGTGAACATTAAATTTATTAGTAGTATATCATGTACCAACATCACCAAAACATGCCTTTTGTCATGTGGCACATATGTACCAAGCATATACCAACATCACCAACATGTTCCTCAACATGTATCATACCATCATCAAGATATGTGTCTCTGCCATGTATGAAGACATCAATGATATGCATCCAACCATATACCTCGAGCATGTATCAAAAACATGTACCACAATGTGTGCCTCAACCATGTACCATATCACTCATAATATGTCTCAATCATGCCATAAACCATGTACCATAAGGTGTCCCAAAAGCAAGTACCATAACATCAATGATGTGTCTCAACTAAGTACCAAAATATTTGCATCATATGTATGCCATAATATCCAATATGTCTCTCAACATGTACCAACATCACCAAGACATGCCTCAAGAATATACCATAATATCACCAAACATAACCCTCAAAACATGGATATAGACATACCTTTAACTCTGTAATAGACCTAACTACATCATCATATTGTGTTCAAACTTCAACAACCTGTAATAAGCATCTTATTCAAATTTCCATCATCCTCGCTAGACATGGGATATTTATATCGTGACACCTCATGTGACGAGCATCATACAACCCATGGGGGTGCCTCATGGGACACTTGTATCCTGACCTGTGGGGGTCAGCTAAATTAGGGTTTTCTCAAAAAAACCCTTCGCACACCTGCAATCCCGAAACTGCTCCTCTGCACTCCTTCTCTTCCTCATATTTTCTTCCACAAACTCGCCAATATATCACTTGCTCACTTATAATATATTCAATAACTTTATGTGTATGTATGTACTAATGAGAGGCTCCCCGAGGTGTATTTATACTTTTTCAAAGTGACTTCTTTCCTTAACTTTAGGTCTGACATGTACTTTATTGTTATAACCACTTTACCCTTGAATTAATGAATTGCAACTTCTTGTTGCAACCATTTAGGGGATTCTTAACCATTCTTCATGGATTTAAACTTCATGAGGGCATATCTCCTTAATCACGAGGAACCACATGGTGTGATTTCTACCATTGGAAATGACATGATGAAGACTATCCATCTATGAGTGTGTTACATGCATTTACACCATCCTTTATCCACTTTTTCCTCAAACAAATTCAGCCTTCATGACCACAACTTTGGAGATTCTCAACCACTTAACCACTTAGCCATCTTTCCAGGGATTCTTGTAGAATTCTCCAAAGTGTTTTTCTGTGAGGGACATGCTTAAAGCTACACAATAAGGGGACCACTTTCGAGACTTCTTCAAATACACCCATCACTTTTAGATTCTTCCAAACTTTCTTCAGGGCTTCTTCTCGGGTTGACATCAATGATAACCAACTATTCAACAAAAAATACCCAATAGAAACTAGGTAGCCTGAACAAATTTACAAACTCATTACTCTAAGGAATCATTAAAGTATTGTTTTAACTTGGTTGAGAGAAAATTGAAGGTTGATATTATTGTCACTACCATGGAAATGAAAAATATGGGCTTTGGCTCTTTATCAGTTGGTAGCCATCTACACATATATATCTTGGCTCCTTATTATTTGGTATCCATTTGCACATATATAGCTTCAGTCCTCTTGAATTGCAAACAAATTCCTGCATGTGCATAATTTGGTTTAAGTAACATGATCAATATTCCTATAAAAACATCAACTTTCCCATTCATTATTGATGTATGAGCACCAATGGAAAATTGTAGAGATTCATTGTGGAGTGAGTGGAGCTCTGAGTGTCTTAAGATGCTCAATCCTTTGCATTCCTCCCTAGTCATTGATTTAATAAATTACCATGTGACCTCAACAAAATCTTCCACGATTGGATTGAATCTCCATGATATAATGGAGCACAATTGATTCTTCATAAATTTTGTTTAACATTGTATATTTTTTTGATGACAAACATTAATCAATATGAAGCTCTTTGGTAGTGCCTTTGTTAAAACATACAATGATTGTGACATTTTCCAAAGTCGTCACTAGAGACTGCATGGTGGTTAATGTTTTCCTATTTGATCAAAACATAGAAAATAATTAAACCAATGATTTCATGGGTATGTGTTCATATATTTTAACCACAAACCCATGAAATCCCTGATTTAATTTAATTTCTCTATTTTAATTAAATAGACAAACATTAACCACCATACAGTCTCTAGAAATTCCTTTGTAAAATGTCAATGTCAGACTCTATTTTAAAAAAGGCATCATGAAGGACTACATGGTGATTAATTTTTACCAAAGATTTTACCTATAGTTTCCGCTACTAGATTTTTTCTTTAACAAATATTAAACTTTTCTCAACAAATTTTGAGAAACACACTTAATTGCATGTGTCTTTTACACATCCACTATTTTGTCTATCTTCTTCTAAATTCCTTCTTATGTCTCTCTCTATCTCGTCAACACTTTTTCTTCATCTACTTCAAACATTTTCTCTGATTTTATATCTTTTGTTTATCTTGTATCTTTGCATGATCTTCTCCTACTCCTTTCTCCTTCCTATCCTTTTTCTTTGTGTCCCCAAAATGTAACAAATAAAATTCTTTCATAAAGTTGTTTGGTGAACACTAATCAACCAACTACGGAGTATTAAATTCTTTGCTTGATGGGGTGTGTGCCATTATATTTAAGATTACTTTGGATGCAATGGTGCACACACAAACATGCAAAGCATTTAATGCTCTGTAGTCGGATGCTTAGTGCTCACCCAAATAAACAAAACAAGCAACCTCATTATTAAACTTCCTATGTTTCATATTTAGTGGCTCCTTGAAATAGGGTGGATTCATTGAGAAAAAATTCTACACACTCACGGAAAAATATTATGCACCATGAAGAATTTTCATTAATCCCAATCTACTTAATGTAGGACACTTGGATCTAATAGAGTACAAACCATGCAAAATTCACATCAACACCAACACACTTGACATAGGCAACATGTATATGATGGTGCCTTGATATCAAAATTCCATACATCAAGTGCATTGGGGTTGATGCTACTGTCAAGAGCATTGGGGTCGATGAATCTTGTACATGGTACAAAATATTTCACTAAAATGTTAGCTCTCAACAATCAATGAAAACCTAATGTAATTTTCAATAATACTATTTCTCAACAAGATTGATAATTAGGAAATATGAAGGGACTTAGAGCCCATTTTTAAATTTTGAAAGAGAAATTCACAAAGTCTCTGTTAACATATATTTGTAAATTTTTTGAAATCAATTGAAGGATTGTTGAGAAAGTGCTCTAAATACAATATTCTCTATATGATGTTAATGTTGTAATTGTTGTTTGTGTGTAATTTTATGATGGTTTGAATACTTGTCTAATTATGCTTGAATGTTGTTGTCGTTATGAAGATATTAAAGCATGTTGTGCTAACTTCGATCTATTTGTCTTTTGATTTTAATCTATTAAATGGATAGTGTGAATCAAGGGTCAATGTGTGAATTTGTTTTGCACTCTAAATAGTGAAAGGGTCTATTCAGATACAAATTTAATGAAAGTACTAGAGAAACCTTGCTCTCCATAGCGTTATCTATCTGAGTGTGGTTGTGACAATTTAAAGAAAGTACTAGATCAACCTTGCTTGCCATAGCGTTATCTGTCTGAGTGTGGTTGTGAAATTTTACAGGGGACCGAGGCCATTATCATCAATAATGGTATCATATATTTGAATCTTTTTGGTGAAGAGAACTTCCAAAGGGTTGTGATCCCTTTTGCATCAATTATCATAATAGAATTTATGTATTCACCTTCTAGTACTTGACATATTTGAGATGATTTCTTGATGGGTCTACAACCTGCATCAAAAACACATTTAAAACAAAAAGATAACAAATTCAGGTGGACGAATATTCTTCAAACTGTATAACAACTATGAAGACTAAATCAATGAAAATATCCAAAGCTTCAAATCAAAACTACATTTTTGGCTAAAATTTGTGTTTTCCAATTGCTTAGTATCACATGTAAGTGAATTCAGATCCTACATGATTTATCTGTGAGCGTAAAAAAATAAATATATATTCTACCTATTTGAACTATGTGATCAATATGCATTGCATATTTATCCATATCCATGAAGACAACCATATCAAAGAATATCCTACTACTGTAATGACAGATCCTCCTACAAAAGATTGTACTAAAGCAAGGCTAAAAACTTTTCCTACTACCAAGCAATGATGAAAAAGAGGATCACCAAACTTGGGCATACAAATATAATAGTCAATGAGACTGTTTGATTGGGAGAATTTCTAAGGGATAAATATGTAGGAAGTTATAACAATCTTTTCCAACAAAAACAATCCAGAAATTGTCCCCATAATCTGACAATCATAGTGCCATTTTGCTTCTAAAACTGTAGGTGAATTCTATAAATTATAACCCACATTATAAGCTTTCAGCATATCCAGCCTTTCCAGGTCTAATTCTTCTGGTATATATGATTCATAACAGTAGGTAGGTTATTAATTTTGGATAGAAATAGCAAACATAATTGACTAATTAACACAATTATGCTTGTATTGGTTCACAATTCATTGTTACTCGTTACTCACTCATTTTTTTCACTCTGGTTTAGGTAGGTTATTATTCTTGAATAGAAATAGTAAACATAATCGACTAATTAACACAATTATGGTCGTATTGGTTCACAATTCATTGTTACTCGTTACTCACTGATTTTTTCTCACTCTAGTTCTTGATTTTAAGGCATGGAAAAAAATTGTTTGTGGAAAGAGACATTGCTTTTTTTCTATAAGTAATTATTGATTATTCCATAAATGAGTGGATTCTTATGTGCATGAGAAGGATGAAAAAAGTGAAATAACTTTCCACGACTTAAAATCCTTGGAGTTTCCAATATTGATATTTCTTGGAAAGTAGCACTAGAGCCTCGGAAAAAAATGGAACAACTTGAGGGATCGCATGGTAGTGAAAGGGGTTAATTTCTTTGGGATGTGACAGTTGATGTGCAAGTTGAGGGGGAAAGAAATATGGAAAACTAGGATTGTTGTGTGGTTGAGGATAATGTGAGAGCTTGTTAGCTAACTACTATGGATTTTAGAGTCTGCCTAGAACCCTTCATTATGGATTCATAGCCTTGGCTCATGGGTGACGTGATGTTGAGAGATATAAAAGAATTTCCTAAGGTTGGGTGGAACGTTCGATGTCTCCATCCAATTGGTGAATCATTTATTTAAAGATAAGTTCTCTGTATTTAGTTGTGTATTGATTTTCTTTATGTTGAGTTTATAATAGGTGTGTTGTTGTTTTAATATGCATTGGGTTTTTATCTGTAATCAATTAGCTTGTTCTCGAATATTGCATGAGTTCTTGTTTGGCATGCATGCTTCTTGATTAAGTAAAAATGATAGAAATATATTTGAAATTTTCAGAAGAACATGAATTTAGAGGTATAAGGCCAATGGGCACATCACAGTGAGTACATCACAACTCTCATGATACCATCGATTAGATAGCCAAATGATAGAATATCAAGAATAATATATTGATAGAGGTGAGTCAACAAAATTTGTAACATGTTCGCAATTGGAGAACTTTGTCTTGGCAATTATTCCTAACTATTATATCATAAAAGATCATTTATTGGAAAAATAATCATTTGGCAGATCGAGAGAAAAATGATAGAATATCAAGAATCAAATATTGATAGAGGTGATCCAACAAAATTTGGAACATGTTCGAAATTTGAGAACTTTGTCTTGGCACTTATTCCTAAGTATTATATCATAAAAGATCAATTTTTTGAAAAATAATCATTTGGCATGTCGAGAGCTTCATTAAAGAGAGTTGATCTTAGATATTCATATTGCATATATGTTATTGTGACAAAATTGTTTGATTTGGTGTAAAGAAATCCACCATGGGATATGGTTATAGGGAAATGTTTTCACAAGGAGCAAGTTGTAGACTTCCCAAGTTCCAATATGATGTCCTCAAATCGGTTGTGAACATTACATGTTTGTTTAAGGAGTGTAATGACTTTCTTTCAAATCCTTTCTTTGAAGCTTCACTAAAATTTATTGTAAAGGAAATCATCCCTGATTTTAAAAGAGTGTAGTATCTTTTCCCAAATTGTTATGTAATGCTTGACAAGGAAGAAGATCAATTAGTAGGAGAAATCTCATCCAACCATCTTGACAATACTACAATCAGATGTGTTGAATGCTTAGAATGCCATATACTCTTTTGTGCCAACTATTATGTGCCATGGAATTCATCAATAGATTGTGAAGAATTTCATATTATCTTGGGTGATGAGAGAAACTATGAAAATGTCTAAGATGTCTTGCACAGAATTGATAGTGGAGATGTTGTTAGAAATGCATAGGAATGCAGGTGAGTACTCATAGAAGGTTTCTTCCATATGACATGTTGATATGAATATGTACCTTTCTTAGGTGGATTTCAATATGTGTTTAGTCAATTTGAACTGATTAAGAATGCATAGGATCTCAGATGCATAGTACTTTAAGAAACTAATTTAGGTGTTATGCATAAGTTAGTGCTAGTTCTGGACCATTTGTAGATTGTCCTAAGAAAACATGAATTTGCAGAGATTTTCAGAATTCTAAACCATGTCTCTATCACACCATTCTTTTGAATGGTTTAGATATTTTTATGTTCTCTTTTCTTGTTTTTCTTGTTGTATGTTTCTTACATATATCACACAGTTGTTTTCAACAGTTTATATCTTTTTATGTTGTCTTTTCTTTGTTTGCTTGTTGTATGTTTCTTACCTATGAATAGGGATATGCATAGGCATTGTTTTTTAAACTTTAATCCTTTTCCTATATTGATATTGATATTGATGAAAATGCACTAGAAACCTTGAAGAAGCTATCAATGGTTATAGCAAGGTAGATCTAAAGTTTGTCGACCTTTCCATTTCCCAAAATCATCCTTGCAAATTCCTCCACTGGAATGTATGGAGTCTATATGTTGGAATGTATTGGTTTTTGACTATGTTCCCAAGTTATACATAATTATGTATCAAACATTTGTCCTTCTCATACAAATATATACCATACATAATTATGTATCAAACATTTGTCCTTCTCATACAAATATATACCATACATAATTATGTATCAAACATTTGTCCTTCTCATACAAATATGTACCACTATTGGGAAGAGTGTTATCCCATGATGACTCATCTGAGAGATACTATATCTCTTTCTAATACTATTACAATACACATTCATATGATTTTACACATTCATATGATTTTAGAGAGCTTATCAAGTTCATTTATTTTCTCTAATGGGCAACAATCCTATTTGCATTGTACAACTACACAAGTGAATTTTCATAATCAAAGTTGAAATAGATTCGTGAGTTTGTTCCCAAGTTTTTCATAATGTGCCAAACATTTTCTCTTCTCATACAAAGTTCCTCCACTATTGGAAGGAGTGTTATACCATGATGATTGATCTGAGAGATATTAGATCTCTTGATCATACTATTTTTTTTTTTTGTAAATAAAAAAGCAGGACCTGTTATATTACTGTAGCAAAAAATGTACAAAATGGAAAGCTGCTTGGGATGCCAGTTGTCCCGCCTACATAGGAAACCGGGAAAACTGGGCATCCCCTGCCAAATGTCACCCTGTTTTCAAAATAACTGAGTATTTCCCTGCCACGTCCTGCCCGGAGGAAACCAGGACGCGCAGGGTTGCATAGACGTCTAGATATCATAGGTTTGCTAGTTAAACTGTAAGCTAGAAGGCTCAGATCCAAACTAAAAACTATACTAGAAAACATAACCCATTAACCTGCTATCCCTCGCTGTTGAGCTGGTCCCCTGTGATCTTCCATCCGGCTGGGAAGGCGTAAGCACGCACGCAGGTGGGGCATTGGCGCCTCGGATGAGTCCTGGAGTGTGCTGCAAAGTACATGTCCATGCGCTGTTCAATCCTGGCGAGCCGGAAGTTATGGTCTCCCATCAGGCTTCTAATCTCAAAGATGAGACTGAGACAGTCCCACTGGGTTGAGGGCTCTGGATCCTGGCCTTTTCCTTCGTTGTGCTCCTCGTTGTGGCCCTTCGGCAATTCTTTCTCCTCCTCGTGGCCCGTTGGCACTGCTTCCATCTCCTCGGGGTGTGTCGCCTCCTCTATGTAGCACGGTGGGGGTAGATCTTCTGGACTGCGCACTTGAGGCCCGGTGATGGCTCCACTGTGAAATGGCCATTGTGCCAGATTGAAATCTGATGGCGGGTGCCAATTTTCAGGG
>SNQJ01S0002678.1:160380-212983 GCA_010110895.2 Picea sitchensis
AGAGCATGAGCCGAGCCCTCAAATATCGCATGAGCCGAGCCTTCATGGCGATAATGGCCAGATTAATTATGCTGTCCAGACTGGTACTCGTCCCGCGAGCGAGAGGGCTCGTCGGGTTAATGCAGACGAAGAAATACATGGTGTAATGAATGTGGAGGGGACGCCGGCCTGTGGTGCTATTAATGGGGAGGTCCCGGCTGGCTCCCGCGTGTCTCTCCTGCCCTACGTGTCACCCCATCCGGGGCTCTTGATCATACTATTGTTTCAATGTGAATTCTTATATTTTTAGAAGGATTCTCAAGTGCATTTCTTTGTCCTAATTGGTTGTAGTAAGAATTGCATTGTACAATGACATAAGTAACCTTTCACAACCTATTAATTGTTTTGATGTTGAATTGCATTACCCCACCAAGTGATTATCTTGATGCTAATGTGGATATGGTGTTGAAGGATTCTCTCCAATGGTTAGGCATGTTTGTCCCCTGGAATCCATCATAAGGATACATGGTAGTGCTTATTTGTCTTCACTCTACTGAGTTTAAACACTCGTAATAAGAGGATTGTAATAATATTTGTATTGAAATAAACATTTTTTTCAATGCATGCATGTGTTCTAAATAAGAACCTTCTTTTTTCAATGCATGCATGTTGTTCTAAATCAACAGACAAAATCACTCCAATAATGATTCCAAGAAATTATGTTCAAGGTGGGAAATCTATCCCTGCAAGACATTCTATTCCTAATGATCAATAAAGTAGTGAATCTGATCCAACAATTGCTTCCCTAAGATCTAGAAAAAGTATAAGTTTGAGAAAACTTGATGATGATCTAGATGTGCATTCAAACTTTGCACTATTTCCATGCCAACCAATGTGATTTTAAGAAGATACCAAAGAAGAAAAATGTACATAGGCCATGGATGAATAAATAGATTCTATAGAAAGGATTGATACAGGGGATTAGTAGACTTTCCTAAAGACAAAGATTGTATTGGTGTAAACTGAGTTTATAAAATCAAAGTGAAATAAAATGGTGAAATTGAAAAGTACAAGACTATATTGGTAGAAAAAGGTTTTTCCCAACAACCCGTAGTCAACTATGGTGAGACCTTTGCATCATTTTCAATGTTAGATACAGTGAGATTTTTCGTAGCAATAGCAACCCAAAACAATTGGAAAATATATCAAATGGATGTAAAGTCTGCATTCTTAAATGACATTCTAGAAGAAGAAGTTTATGTGTAGCAACCACCAAGGTATGAGATAAAAGGATAGGAAGACAAGGTATATAGGCTGAGGAAGGTCCTTTATGGACTCAAGAAAGTTCCATGAGCTTGGTATAGTAGGACATACTCTTATCTAATTAGTCATGGATTTAGCAGAAGCAACAATGAGCTCATTCTGTATACTAAGGTAAATCACCAAGGGGAAATTTTCATCATTTTATTTACATATTTTTCTTGATGAAGTACTTCCTTTGAATATAGGTAAATCAGTTAAAATGTGGAATATTCATATGTCAAACAGGATATGCATTGGATGTACTAAAAAGGTCTAGAATTATCAATTGCAATGCAACACCCACACCAATAGAAACAAGAAAAAAAATCAACAAAGAATATAAAGGTTCAAAGGTATATCCCACATTGTTCAAGAGATTAGTTGGTAGTCTCATGTATCTCACTTCCACTAGACCAAACATTATGTTTGCAGTTAGATTTATTTCCAGGTTTATGGAGACACCTAAATAAATACACTCGAAAGTGAGAACAATGATCTTAAAATACATTCTAGGAACAACAAGCTATGGTATTTTATACTCAAGCACTAAAAATAATTGTTTGATTGACTATATTTACAATGATTTTTGAGGAAGTATGGATGATAGAAAGAGTACTTTGGGTTATATCTTAAATCTCAATTCAGGAGCAATCTCATGGGAATCCGAGAAGCAATCCATTATGACGATTTTATCAATATAAGACAAATAAAAAAAAACAAATTGTCAAGAAATATGGTTACAAAGAGTCTTTAATGAACTTCAACAAGGATAAGAAGAACCAACTTTATTATACTACAATTTCTACAAGAACAATTCAGCCATAGACCTATCAAAGAATTATGTGTTTCACCAAAAAACAAGCATATTGATACTAGATACCATTTTATTAGAGAACTTGTAAACAATGCTGAAATATATTTGGGATTTTATAAGTCAAAAGACCAATTGGATCACATATTCAAAAATCCATTGGCAAAAGATGTTTTTAAATTTCATAGACATAATCTAGGTGTTGTAGATGTTTAATCATTTAGTAGTTTTAATTAAGGTGCACTGTAAAAATGTAATTACAACAACTATTTCATTAAAGGAAATAGGTAAACCTAGTTTTCAAGAAAATTTTGATCTAGAAATCTTTGATTGAGATAACTCCATTCTAGAATTCTCTCGGACAGAAAGGTCCAGACCTCTCCACAATATAAATAAATTTTCTTCTTTGGATCAATGCAAAGAATAAGTGTTCAAGCTATAGCTTGTGACTTTTTTGTATGCTTATGGGTTCTAAGTTGTAGTTGAGTTGAGAGATTTCTGTCATTTGGTCTTTCATTATATACCGTAACTTACTTAGATTATCTCTAGAAATACGTTACATCATAACTTACTTATCTCTAGAAATACGTTAAGATCCCTCTTTTCTTCCCGTGATACTTATCTCGTTATGTTCAATGATTCTATTTCTCTCTCTTTAATAATACTATTTCCCTATAAGGTGGGAATCACTGAAGGATATGGTAGAAAAGACTCTGAAATATATTTGACTCACCCTGTATATTTGACTCGCCCTATGGAAAGGAAATGGACCAGAAAATATGAAGGAGAGGAGATAAGATTGTGAAATCTCCATATTTGACTCAACCCATGGAAAGGAAATGTAATCTCTATAGAAAATATGGCCAAGGATACATGCATGTCCCCTCTAACGCTTATATATCACAGGATGAGTGCTGCTTTTCCATCAATCTCTCGATAGGAATTGGGAATGAATTCTTGTGATAAAAAAAATCAATATTAGGCGACCCATATATGCATTGTGGGGTTTTTGTAAATAAGAAGTGAATATATATATATATATATATAACCTCCCCTACCCAATTGGATTAAAGGAGGATTAGGGTTCTCTTGGGATCTTATCTTTCCAAGGATGTTCCCATCTCCCTCCACTTGGATAGAACACATACATCTATGCCATATCTCTTGTCACTTCCTTTAATACAATGACAGTCACGGTGGGGCCATCATCCCTCCCCAAGCACACAATGCACTATTACAATACAGGTTGCTTGGGTTCTTTTCTTCATGACTAGGTTTTGATGTGGGAGTTTTGGTTCATACTCTCCAACTCTTTCTTTTACATTGTGTGTTGAAGTAGGGGTTCGATTAGCTTTATTGCATGCAGGGTAAATAGACATATCTGGGTTCTCTCTAATCAAATGGATATATTTTGTGTGGATGGAGGGTCTCGTTATTGAACTTCTTGGGAACTTATGTTTCCAAGGATGTTCCCCACTCCCTCCACTTAGATCAAACAAATACATATATTCCATATCTCTTGTCATTTTCTTTAATACGTCCATAGAGGTCATTGCAACCAACATAAAGACAAGAAACTTTGAAATCCTCGAAGTGCCACACTAATCCAAGTTGGAATCCAAGGGAGGAGTGATAGGAATTGAAAATAATGCTAGGCTATCTCTAGTGCATACATGGATGGAAGCAATCTACATGTTAGGAAAGATCAATCATACTATCCACCGATTGTCTCCACTCTACCTAATACATATACTTTGATCCAAAACATTGTGTGGTTCTCATATAAGTTGTTAGTACTTTGTTCCTTTTGATACAAAGGAGGAAATTCATTTTTCATTTGAATCTATCTACCATGTAAAAAATAACAAGCGAAGGAGAATCAATTGGAAGTGAGCAGGTGTCTCCCATTTATTAATTTTCGTTAATTATTCAAGGGAATTCTTCCATTCATTTCTTAAGAGATAAGAAAAAGAAGGGAAGGTAATATTAACTCATTGATGCAAGTCTAAGATTGTATGACTCAAGCAAATACAACCAACAATGGGAAATTCATGGTCTTTTGGGTTGTCATGAAGAGAAACAACAATCCAAGTCAAATGATAAGCCCCATCAACAAGTGTTAAGTTTTCACTCATCACAAAGTATTTGAGGTTACACCATTCAATGAATTATGATTTTGCACCCATCTCAAGGTATTGGATATCGTATTGTTTAATGAGTAGATGTGTAATGGAATTTGACGTTTCATCACCAAATGAGGTGGACGTTTGCACCCATCCCAAAATGTTTGATGTTGTACTGTCAGAGGTGGATCTCAATCACCTTAGGATGGGTGCAAACTCCCATCTCAATCACCTTGGGATGTGTGAAAACTCCTGGATCATATGATGACACAACTTCAAATGCCTTGGGATGAGTAAAAACTCTCAAGAATGTTTAATTTTTTCCAATCTCCAAAAACTACAATTGTTTTTCAATTGATTGTATTGTTTGTCATAGGAAACTCTCTACAAAACATCTAAACTAAACTCAACAATCATAGGTCTACACTTATTGGTCAACACACATTCAAGGAACTTGTACTCTAAGCATCAAAACTCAACATCTTTGCTATCGATATGAGCAACATTCAAGGAAAATATTATTCACCATGTAGGATCCCAATCACTAGCACTCTTGCATGGTGCACCGATGCGACTGTCATTCCATGCATGGTGATGGAAAATATTATCCACCATGCAGGATCCCATCATTGGGAATCCTACATGGTGCAGCTATGCGTGTATCATACCATGCATGGTGATGCCCATGGTTATGTTGTGATATGAAAAACAACTCTTCGTAGAACACATAGATCTTCGAAGATGAAATATTCAATGGACTATATTGTCTAGAAGTTATTGTGATCTGACATGTTTTCGAAGGCACAACGATTTGTCTCATTTTTTTATGAGAAGGGAATCCTCTCTAGATGGATTAATTGAATAGTACACCAACTGGTCAATTTTCCTTGGTTGTAAGGAGACTTTCCTGTCCACCTATATTAATTGAATAGTTGACAAACTCGTCTAGTAGGCTTAATTGAATAGTCCACCAACTCGTCCAATAGCTAGGGGGTCTATCGTTCCCCGTTACTTTCCCTTCCCTTTAGATCAGAGAATCTACGACATTAATCTAGGGCATATTGCAATTTTTGGATAGGAACAACAAGGGGGTTCGGCTTAATCTTCCCTTCAAAGCTTCGATCTATTACAATTTATTCTCACCAAATTTTTCTTCATGTAGAATGAATTCAATACTAATGTAGACACTTATTGTACAAGTTGGTGAACCATTTAATTAAGCACCTCTCCTCAAAACAAAGGAAAATCAATGAGTTGGTGGATTATTCAATTAAGTCAACTAGAGAAGATGTCGCTCTCCTCAGAACCAAGGAAAATCATCATTCAACTAGAAATCCATTGGATCACAATGAATTTTGGATGAGTCAATCGATAAGATATTTCATTGTCGAAGATTTGCACATTCTACTAAGAGTTATTTTTTAGATAGAACCGTCACCATAGACATCACCATGCATGGTATGGCACTCACACTAGTGCACCATGCAAAAGTCCCAATGATTGAGTTCCCTCATGGTGGATAATATATTCCCAAGATTCAATCAGTATGCCATAGAACGAGAAGGGAATTGGTTCCCATTAATGACCTTTGCACAACCCATTCCTCTATTAGCATACATTGGTGTTTCTACAACTCATTGAACATAAAGGCACTTCCTCGTAGAAAGTCACTTTCCTTCATTTGCCTAAATTTTTGTACTTCTACCAACGTTGAGTTGGGCCTCACACAAAGCTTCTATTTTTGCTTCTTCATATTTTCACATCCACTACCTAAATAGGTAATCCACACGCAGATTCCAACCAATGATTTCTCTTCTAAAAACTTGGTTTTTGGCATTGGTTAATATTATCTCCCTTCAACACATGAAGAACCAGACATCAATTTGATTTTCTAGAAATTGGAACGATTCATAGAGGCACTGTCTTTAAAAAAAATATTCCTAAAACTCAGATCTCAGTAAACCCAAACTTACAATTGTTGTCACACTTTGATCCAAATTGATGTAGTGCCAAATAACCAATCCGTAAAGAGATCTGATGGTATTGTGGAGGACAACAACTTATTGTTGATTATTATGGTAATAAACCGTGTATGTAGTTTTTTAAACGTCTTGGATAATAGCTAGTTGAGTGGAACTAATGACCTCAATCATGCCAAGTATCGAGCAAAGCAATGCACCACAACAATGATTCAATCTTTCTAAGATCTAGTACTAAATTCCAAGCTCTAGAGATTGAAATCGACACATTAACCATTCAGTAAAGAGATCCGATGGCACAATAGATAACAACTTGGAAATAATTGAGCACTAGTTAGTTACGTAAAATATACGTAGTGTTTGATGTAGATCCTATTTCCTTGTTGTTTGTTGTAACCGCCTAAGTAGATTGGATTCCTATATTATGATGTAATCTGTCTTCATTGAATAATAGATTGTGAGCGTAGTCTCACCTATGTGGTTTTATCCTAATTCTAAGTTGGTATCAGAGCTACGTCGGAGATCCCTGAGGTGAGATCCATGAGAACCAGATCCCTGGTGCAAGATCTCAAATTGATTGAGTATAAATATCATCAACGCTCCCTATGCAGGGTTACAGTAGCATCAATGCACTCACACTTATGAAAATAGATTTTTCAGAAGTTACGTGCACCCTGTGTATGGATATCATAGTGTTAGGGATCTAGTACTCCCCCATCCACACTCAAGGAGTGTTGCAAGCTTTGAATAACACTCCCCATGCCATATTGAAGGAGAGTTAGCGCTCCTCTTCATGAGTCCAAGGAGCACCGAGTTTTTTTTTGCGTGGGAAGCGTGAATTTTTTGCTGCGAAGGGAAGCGGACTGGGATCCGTGAAGAAATCAAGAGCATGGCTAAAAGTTTCGTTAACCATGGCCCATGAGAAAACTATCGTGAAAAATACTTAAGGTTGTAGCATACTCAAAACTGATCGCAGCTAGCGCATCCTTCCCAAAATAGCAATCATGACCAATACAATAGTCAATCGGGCCCTAATATGAATAGAGAGAAATGGAGAAATCGAATGCTTGTTAAGGAAATCGATTTTCCCAAGAGGGAGCAATTTGATTTTCCCTATTGAGGGAACCGGTCTCTCATTGAGAAGACAAATCGACTAGTCCACTAGTCTACTAGATCGTATAGAAAGATTACAAGCCATTCATCAAGAGTTGTTCTCTCAACAGGGATGTCAGGATCAGATGCGTGAGGGAAGTGAAAGTTGTATTGGGGCTTCTAGCCAAGAACAGTGTCGAACGCCTCGATTTCTAGAGAAAACGTCAAGAAAGCTGAGAGCCAAGGTAGAGATGGATCGGTGGCTCCGAAGGAAGAGTGAAGGACTGCTCAACACATGAGAAAATTGATGAAAGTTGCATATTCTTGGTGATTCACCACCTTCAGGATTGAAGTGTGTTTAGTGATACAAGGATCCACTGTCTGGTTGGACGAGAAGACATTTGCAGAGATGGAAAATCAACTTGCAGAGACCTACCTCAATGAATCCAATAAATTAGATGGCTTGAATTTCATCAATTGAAAATTCAAAATGTAGACCTTGATGGAAGGTTATGGTGTATGGACGATTGCGAAGGGATTTGAATCGAAACCCGATGCGGCTATAGGTGTGACAACAACACAAATCTAATATTGGGAAAAGCGCAAGAACAAGGCCAAGGTATTGTTTCATATGTATATTAAAGATATCATAATTCAACATATTAGAGAAGCTAAAACTTTTGCTGAAACTTGGACAAAGCTTAAATATTTGTATGAAACTAGCAATACAAATCGTATTATTTTCCTGAAAACTAAATTGCTAGGCATTAAGATGGATGGAAATGAATTTGTTAGTTCATTTTTGGGTCGTATTAAAGAGGTGAAAGACAAGCTAGGAAATATAGGGGAAACAGTTTACAACATTGATCTTGTCACAATTTCCTTAAATCATATGCTAGACGACTATCAGATGTTTATAACAGGTCTTGCCGCAAGGGAGAAACCTCCTACTTTTGACGAATTGACAAGTATTTTTCTGCAAGAGGAAGAGAGGCATGCAAATTTCAAACCTTAGAATTCATACTTGGCACTGTGGTCAAATAAGAGATCCCCGAGAGGGAGACCAGGAGAAAGAGGCAGAGGAGGCAGTTCATCGTAGAGAAGACAATCTCCAAGGCCGAATCGAGGTATTCCATCTAACAAGAATGATTCAAAGAGTTTTTTTTGTTATGGTCGACCTAGACATCTTATTAGAGACTGTCATAAGAAGACAAGTGATGAGGCTAGGAATAAACCTAGAAAACATTCAGGTCATTATGCGGAAGAATCTTCAAAACATGATCACAGATTGTTTATTGCTATTGATTATATTGATGAACCCCCAAATTTTTATTCATGGGATCTTAGACTGTTTGTGTCTAATGTTTCTTTGTCTACTAAAACTGATGATGTTGATGCCTGGTTTGTGGATTATGGAGCATCAGTACATATGACATGTAATAAGAAGTGGTATACTAATTTAAAAAAAAACAGAATGGTGTCGGCATATATCTTGGAGATGACCTTGCTCATCAGATCAAGGGATACATAGATATTCCAATAAAGTTGTTGAATGGTACTGTTCGTCACATTCGCAATGTTGTGTATGTGCCCGAGATAAAGAAAATTATGATCTCTGTGTCCGCCATTACAAATTAGAACTTGAAGGTTGAATTCTTCAAGAATTATTGCATAGTAAAGGATCTTTTGGACCAATACAGAACTGTTGCAATGGGAGTCAGAGTCGGAGGACTATACAAGCTTGATGTTACCAGCAAAGAAAATCACGCACTGACTTCTGCAACTATGCCAACAGATATTCTTTGGCATCAAAGGTATGGCCACATCAATCATCATGATTTATTGTTATTACAAAAATAGAATATGGTTGAAGGACATCCCGTGTTAAAAAATAGGAATGTTGCTTGTGAAGGATGTGCATTAGGATAGATGCATAGAGATGAATTTCCCTCTAATCCTGATAGGAAAAAGAGATATGTGTTATATATTGTGCATACTGATGTTTGCGGACCTATGCAGGCTAGGTCTTTAGGATGTAAATTTTACTTCCTGTTATTTATTAATTATTGCATGAGATACACATGGGTTTATTTCTTATGAGAAAAAGTGATGATTTTGAGTACTTTAAGGAATTCAGAACCATGGTGGAAAAACATACAGGAAAATCCATCAAAATCCTCCATTTAGATCAAAGGGGAGAGTATAAATTAGGGGACTTCATCAAATATTGAAAAGATCATGGAATAGTACAATAGTTTACAGTACCTCACACTCCACAATAGAATGTAGTGGTTGAAAGGAAAAACAGAACTCCGGTAGAGTGTGCACGGAATATGATGAAAGGTAAGAATCTCTCGAATACATTTTGGGTTGAAGCCATAAATATTATAGTTTATTTAAAGAACAGAAGTCCAACAAGGTGTCTTGATAATATTACTCCTTCCGAAGCCTTATATGGTTCCAAACCTTCAGTTCATAATTTGAAAGTATTTGGGTGTAAGGCTTTTGCACATATTTCAAATTAGAATAGGAATAAATTGGATGCCTTTTGCCATTAAATGTATTTTCATAGGGTATTGTTCTGAATTCAAAGCATGAAAATTATTTGATCCTTCTACTCACAAAGTATTTGCGAGTAGATATGTACTTTTCCATGAGAAGGAAGTAGGAAATCATGACAACAACAGTCATGAGGAATGGCATAGACTTATTGATAGAGTTAAAGAAGAGAAGAAACAACAACAATCATCACAACAATAACCACAATTACAACAACAACCACCACAGTAGCAGCCACAACCATAGAGACAACAAAAACAACAAGAAGAACTCAATGATATGGACACTTCAAGCAGTCATAGTTCACCTAGTGGTGAAGATAGATCTTCACAAAGTGGGGAGGAAGATAATCAGTTGAGAAGATCTTCATGACAGGTTCGAATCCCTGAGAGATATAGAGACTATGCCTTAATGAGTAGCATTTCAAATTTCATAGAACCCATGAGTTTTAATGAAGCCAATGAACATGTTGAATGGAAAAATGAAATGGAGGAAGAATATGAATCTATAATGAAAAATAATACTTGGGAATTGACTAAATTGCCTAAACTTAAAAATCCCATTGGATGCAAGTGGATATAGAAACCCAAGTTTAAATCATATGGTAGTATAGAAAAATATAAGGCTAGATTGGTGGCAAAGGGTTATTCACAAACAAAAGATATTGATTATGCTAAAACATTTTCACCAGTAGCTAAATTGAATACTATCATATTGTTAATTGCTTTAGCTACAAAATACCATTGGAAGCTACACCAATTAGATGTTAAATCTGCATTTTTAAATGGTAAGTTAAAGGAGGAGGTTTACCTTACTCAAAATGAAGGGTTTGTGGAACACGGGTAAGAACACTTAGTGTGTAAGTTAGAGAAAGCATTGTATGGACTAAAACAGGCACCTAGGTCATGGTATGAGGAGACAGACTCTTTGTTTCTTCAACGAGGTTTAATGAGGAGCAAGAGTGATCCAAATCTGTATACCAAATTTGATGAGGAGTGATATATAGTATTGATTTCCTTATATGTTGATGATTTAATAATTACAGGAAATGCATGGAAATTAATTGATGAAATTAAGGAGCAGTTGTCACAAGTTTTTGAAATGAAAGATATTGGTGAGTTACATTACTTCCTAGGTCTTGAAGTTTGGAGAAATGCAGGCCAAACTTTTGTTTGTCAGAGTAAGTATGTCAGAGAAGTACTTAAGAGATTTAAAATGGATCAGTGTAAATATTTTATTGTTCCCATGCAGCAGAATGTGACACTTTCTTGTGATGATGGTTGAAAGTATGTCAGAGAAGTACTTAAGAGATTTAAAATGGATCAGTGTAAATCTTTTATTGTTCCCATGTAGCAGAATGTGAAACTTTCTTGTGATGATGGTTGAAAGGAGGTGAATGGAACTATGTATAGACATATTGTGGGTAGTTTGAATTATATCACCACAACCAGACTAGATATTGCATATCCTGTGAGTTTGTTAAGTAAGTTTATGGAGAAACCTCAAGAAATCCATTGGAATGCAACAAAGGCAGTACTCAGGTATCTAAAAGGAACGCTTGATTATGGTATTAAATATACTGATGCATTTGATGTTGATGTTGAGTTGATAGGTTACTCAAATTCTGAATGGGCTTGCAATCCGGATGATCAAAAATCAACCAATGGATATGTGTTTGGCATTGGATTCGGGATTGTTTCATGAAGCAGTAAAAAGAAGCATGTTGTATCTTTGTCTTCTACTGAAGAAGAATATAAAGCCTTGGGTGCATCAACTTGTGAATTTGTTTGGTTTACAAGACTTCTTCAAGATTTTAGAGAAGAACAAAAGGAACCTACAATGATCAAATGTGATAATCAAAGTTCAATCAAGCTAGGGAATAATCCAATTTATCATGCAAGGACAACGCATGTTGTTGCTCAGTTTCATTTTGTTAGAGAAAAGTTGTAGTCCAATGAAATAGCTCCTATGTATTGTAATAGTTGTGAAAATGTTGTCGATAATTTCACTAAGCCTCTTGGAAAGATTAAGTTTGAGCTATTTAGGGAGATGTTAAGTGTATAATTCATTCCATTCTTCATTGAGGGGGAGACTTGGACATAATGGAGCACTAGTTAGTTATGTAGATAAACTCTACCTAGTGTTTAATGTAGATCTTATTTCCTTGTTGTTTTTTGTAACCGCCTAAGTAGACTGGATTCCTATATTATGATGTAATCTTTCTTCATTGAATAATAGATTGTGAGCGTAGTCTCACCTGTGTGGTTTTCTCCTAATTCTAAGTAAACAACAATTTGATTCAATCTTTCCAAGCTCTAGTAATGAATTCCAATCTTAGAGATCCACGTTGTATCCCGATCATAGGGAAAGGGTATATCCATTACATCAAATTCGCCATAACACGTTTCGATCATTATAGCTTGAAACTATGTCATTCATTATAAATTTATTGGCCATGTGCCAAGACTATTATGTCCTTAATTTTTCAACAGAAATAGTGGATCATGCACTCCTCTCACAATGAATAGATTCTTCCATGTAGTAGCTCAAGCAGCATAGTGCAATAGTGTCCTGTTTGATCATGCAACAATGACTGTTTGATCATGCAACGATGACTTGTACTATTTCCTACCCTCCTTAAATGACACAAAAATCAACACCAAACCCCATCTCCTAAGTGATGTAAGCTTCCACACCCTTCTGTATCTGCCACAAACATTAAACGAACCGAGGAAAAACCTATCTCGACAGTTAGCAAACTATCCTAGTTGATCTACACTCCTTACATATCCAAGCAAATTCAAAAGATAATATTAGTTAATCACCCTCCAACCATCATAGGGCAGAGCCAACCATTTCTCTTTTCTCTTAGCACCAATTCAAATAGTGGTCAAACAATATACGAGAATAACAAAAGTCGATCTATTGTAGATTAATCTGACACAAATGGTATTTCACGCACATATCAACATGAATGCCCCAAATCCAAACGATCAACACCATGGAATGGGACTAGTCATGGTTACAACCAACTTATTCATGGTTTTCGGAAATTAATCATCGAAAATACCCCACTTTATTTCAACAGAGTTTTCTTGATACGACCATGGTTAGATTCCCAACATAGAATTTTTTATTCCCTTTTGACAAGAAAAAAGGCCCAAGGATGACAAAGATAGTTAGGTGAATACAATACATAACGCTTAAGGATCATTGTACAAGATATATATGGTAGAATTATTTTGAAATCATTGAATATAGAGAGTGTAAAAATTAATCTAATTTTAAGGTTATAGATAAGGGAATTCCAGGGAATTTCTCTGCATAATGATTTGATTGTTAAAGTTTACGGAGGTATACATATCCTACCTTTTTTTAGATTTAAACCTGTAATCTCATAAGAAGGCTACGTATTTTTAACAAATTACTAAAACTACATATTTTTAACGAATTATTCATTGGAAAAAAAAGAATGAGATATTTTACATGTTTTCTTCCTTTGTAGGAAGATAGTAAAGGTGCATATTACGAGTGGATTGGATATGCATTGAGAAAAGGAGCTATGTGGGCGGAGCTTATTTAGCGGTCTTCAAGAACGTATGGTATCAACTTCCAAGGAAAAATAATGTTCTTATAATTGACGATGGACATATCTCTTTGCTATAATTAAAGTTTTTATGAGCTATATATCGCTTAGAGAAGGTAAATCTCCTTGAATGTAGTGTGAAGGGATGCAACATTAACTGCCATATATGGAGTAATATTCAGAGTGGTATGCCATGAACGTAGTAGTGGGTCCATGTTATGCTAATGATATATAAGGGTTAGAGGTTTCATGAACATCGTAAGCATGGAGATTGCTACATGGTAGTTCAAATTGTATAAATCTATAGTAGTTTAGGTATGTATTCAACCCTATGTATGGAAATACCTATCCATATTTGTTTGATGATAAATATCGTTGAGGTAGAAGTGAATTTGTGATGGACCTATAGTACACACCACAATGTGGTTGTCTCCTTGCATAGGTGCCTATCAAACATATATACCCAAATGTATATCCTCATTATACAACCAATGCTCAATGAAAATACTAATGCGTATCCATTGCACTTGAGAGAAGGGTAGTGGTATTATTAATTAAGAACTCTAGGAAAAATAATTTGTTGAGTGAATGGTTCAAGAAGATAAGCATAAGGATAATCCAAGTTCTTTCTGAATCTCATCTTCATATTCATGAAATATAACATCTCTACTTGCAAACATTTTATAGTAATGGGATGATACATTTTGTAAGTTTTATGGTCAACAAAGTAACCAATAAATATATATTTGACTACCTTTGCATGATGTTTTCTTTTATATTCCTTAGATATGTGTGAAAATGCTTTAGTCCCAAAAAATTTCAAATGACTAACAACTAGTTTATAACCATAGAATGCTTCATAAGGAGTTTTATGCTCTAAATATTTGGTTGGATTTCTATTTTTGAAATAGACAATGATACTTATAGATTTAGCCCATAAATTATTAGGAAGATTATTACATTTAATCATGCTTCGATCACGTTCAAACAAAGTTCTATTTTTCCTCTTAGCCACTCCATTCTACTGAGGACTATGTGAAACAATACACTGTTTTTGAATCTATTTGATGAAATTTCTTGATGTCTATTCTCCTCCTTGATATAGTCTAAAAATAGTTGATGTGTTTACCTATCTTCTTTTCGACCATGTTCTTAATTTCTTTGAAGTATTCAAACATGTCACTTTTATTTCTAATAAAATAAACCAATGTAAATCTTGTTCTATCATCAATAAATATAAGAAAATAAGAAGTTCCCCCAAGTGACTTAGTTTGTATAGGACCACACACATCGGTATGTACCAATTAAAATCATTTTCTTTTCCTTTTATCTAAACTTATAGGAAATTCATTCCAATGTTTTTTTCTAGCACACAACACTCACATTCAACATGTTCATTCTTAAAACCTATAAGACCCTCCACTATCCCTTTCCTTTGAAGTAAAACTACATCACTAAAATTTAGATGGACATAGCTTAAGTGACTTAATTTAAGTGCCATAGTTCTTACGTAGACATAGTTGTTGATGGCAACGCTTGATGATCCTTCATAGTAACATCAAGTTCGTAGAGGCCTCCCACTCCAATCCCTTCAACACCAACTTTGTAGTGATGATGTATGTCCTTCACAATACAACTTGACTTCACAAATTAAATTTTGAATACTTAATTTATAATTGTTGAAACTGAGATTAAAATTTTCTTGATATATAATTGTTGAAATTGACATAAAAAAAAATTGATCCATGGAACATACATTCCATTCTTGATTTGCTTGACATGACTACAAAATTGACATTAAAATTTTCTTGATTCATGGAACGTACATTCGAGTCTTGATTTTCTTAACATAACTACTCGGTAAAGTCGCACATACATCAATGTGATTTTTTATTTCATGACATCTATCATCACCTAGATAGATTTTAGCACCATTAGTTTTACCATGATAATTCACAAACCAATCTTTGTGACATGTCAATCCCCTAAAACTATGAAAAATGCATTACAATTATTTGTTTCTACTCAAAGATTTATGTGAAATAAATAAATTGATATTTTTGAGATCAATAAATAAATTCATATTTTTTGAGATCATCACTTAGTGTTGGTTCTCTATTAGCGAGGTGACTTCTATGAAAAATGCATTACAATTTTTTGTTTCTACTCAAAGATTTATGTGAAATAAATAAATTTATATTTTTGAGATCATCACTTAGTGTTGGTTGGTTCTCTATTAGCGAGGTGACTTGTACATTTATTCTGTATTAGGACTCATAAAACTTCTTTTTCCTACACTCCTTATCAAAATGTGCAAAAATTACTGTAATAGTAATTGGTGATGCTCCTCTTTCATATGGTTTTACATTTGGATTTCCTCCTTTGGTCATTTTCCATGGATTACTATTGTATGTCTACTTCACTTTGGCTACCAACGCCAAATATTAACTCTTAAACTTCTTGTTGAGATCGTTTCTTCTTTCCTCTTCTTGCAATACAATAGCTATGAAATCATCAAATTAACGTGCTTTCTTACTTGCTACAAGACTGGCGATAAAGATCTGATATTGATTTAATACTAACCAAATTAGTTCTTGAAATATTCTCACTGATATTAACTAGTTTGTCTTTCATCTTTTTAATTCCAGATAGAAAATTAATAATATTTTCATTTTCTTCCATTTTTATTGAAAAAAGCTTGGTTTTTAAAAACAATACCTCATTTTTGTTTTTTTTGTCTCACACAAACTTTTAAGTACCTGCCAACTTTCCTGAAATGTATTGCAGTCTCTTAAATGGGGAATGTTGTGCTCCTTTATGAGCATTCTCAAGAGAACCTTTACCTTGGTTTCTCTTTTATCCCAATATTGAATTGAGGCTACTAGCGATGTTGGGTTTTCTTCATCTCCACAGACAATTGACAAAACATTATACCCTTCCGTTAAGTTCTGTAACTTAAAATTCCAGTTTACAAAATTTTCCATATCCAACTTAGTTTATTCATTTAAATATGAATCTGTCAAAATATTTGACATTTTTAGACACCAAAAAATATTCCCACAACTTCAAATTGAATTAGTTATGATTGAATAACTTTAAATGTTCACTTTTGGGCATCAATATCCAAATGTGTCTCCTCCTAAAATCAGCCTAGAAAATCACAGTTTCTTTGTTGGATTAATGCTTTCAGCTAGGTTGACACTTCAGGCTCAAAACCAAAAGTTTAGGCTTGGGAAAAATTATGGTAACCAAATTTTTGTCTCTTAGTAGAGACAATAATGTTCTCTTTCTTCCACGTGGCTCTTTTTAATGGAAAGACTATTAATGCATGGGCAACTCTACTCTCTATCGATGGAAGATTCTGCTCCCACAACAGTTTGATGGATATCCTCCATGTATCTTAAAAGAAAAAAAACGATCAACACGATCTCTTTGTTGGCTGGCTCTTTTTAATGAAAAGACTATTAATGCATGGGCAACTCTACTCTCTATCGATGGAAGATTCTGCTCCAACAACAGTTTGATGGATATCCTCCATGTATCTTAAAAGAAAAAAAACGATCAACACGATCTCTTTGTTGGCTGCTCCTGGGAAACAACTTTTTCAACCTCACATTCTCTGAATTCTTATACCAAATTATACACTTGAGAATCATAGGAGAGAGAGTATACAAAATGTATTATGATATTTATATTAATTAAACACATCTATTTATACAATGTTAAATAGATCTCAATTCTTTTGATCTAGCTCAGATATCAAGGGATCTCTAATTTAACTTATCAACTACCACAAGTTGTCTTATGCTTATCCTTAACTTATTGAGCCAAAAATTGAACTGTCCTGCAGTGTTTAATCTAGGAAAAAGAAACAACTGAGCAGACAAATCAAGAAGATAACAATAAGGATAATCCAACTTCTTGTAGTTGATAAGATAAATCAGAGCCCTTGATCATTGAGATAGATCAATAGTTGAACTATGTTTAACATGGTATAAACATATGTGTTTGAGTAATATAAATAACACATAAATTTTGGGTACACTCTCTCCCCTATAATCCTAAAGTGTCTAATAAATGCGTGGATGGGTAAATGTAAGACCACTTCATGTTTCCATTCAATGACATTGACATTTATTGTTTCCTCATATAGTTTGACAGTATCACAGATTATATTTATTTTTTATTGTGTTCAAAGGTGTATTTTATAGCTACTCAAATTATGATGTTCATATCATCTATTTGTCTATAACATTGGCATTAAAATATCTTAACCTCATACAATATTTCATATAAAACTAAACCTAAAATAAAAAATAATAATAAAATTAATATTGACTAAGGTATGAGCTATCAAATTATGGGGCTGGTGGTAGATGCCCCATTGGAAGATTAACAACTTCCATGAAAATTGTGCACTCCATGTTGCATCCTACAATTATGCAAATAAAGGAAACAAATTTTCCCAATATAAACTAGATAGACTAAACAAATTTACAAACTTATTACTCTATGGAATCATTGAAGTATTGTTTTAACTTGGTTGAGAGAAAAATGGACGTTGTTATTATTGTCACTACCATGGAAAAGACAAATAAGGGATTTGGCTTCTTTATTAGTTGGAAACATATGCACATATATAGATTTAGTCCTCTTAATTTGTAGATTTTAACTTTATACAATAAATTATTGCAAATAGATTATTAATCAAAAACAAAAAAAATATAATGGCATACACACACACATTACATAGAGATTTCTGACCTGGAAACCTAAACCAAGAAAACCAACAACCTATTTACAATATACATATACATATAGGATCCTAGGGCATCCAAAACCCCTAATCCATTTACCCATATTATTCAAAAACCCTAATTCTTTAACTGGAACTAGAAAACCATCGAAGAAGACCATGTGTCGAAAAACCACTAAAAACAAACACAAAAAAATTCAAACAAGTAATTTGAGGGGGATACCCCCCTCCTCCTACAACCCTCCCATGGAAAGAATATAACACATACCCAACACAATTACAAATGAAATCCTATAAGTACATGATTTGGATTAAGGAACATGATCGATCCTCCTAAAAATAGATCAACATTACCATTGATTAGTGATCTTGGAGCACCAATGGAAACTTGTCTAGGCCTAAGAGAAGTTTCTTAGGCCTCTACATTCTTCCTCAAATGTTTATTTAATAAATGACCCTCATGAGTTGTAGAGTTGGTGGGGATTTACATGATGTCATGGCCTTTTGACTCAACAAAATCTTCCATGGTTGATGGAATAACCGCGATCTAATCATCCACCATTGATTCTTCAGAAATTGGTTGGATTGAATAACCACAATCTAATCATCCACCATTGATTCTTCATAAATTTTGTTTGAAACTATATATTTTGATGGAAAACATTAACCACTATGTAGTCTTTTGTTAAAAGGAACTATGACTATGATGTATTCCAAAGTAGTCACTAGAGATTACATGGAGGTTAATGTTTTCCTATTTAAATCAAATGTAGAAATTATGTTAAACCGATAATTTCATGGGTGTGTGTTCATAAACACATAAATTCCCATCTTAATTTAATTTATATGCTTGAATTAAATAGGAAAACATTAGTCTCGAGTGACATCTTTGGAAAATGTGAGTCGCAGTTTGTTTTAACAAAGGCATTGTCATAGGCATTGTTTTCTCTATTTTCTTCAAACTTCCTTCTTATATCTCTCCTCTAGCTCTTAACAATTCTTCGTATTTTTTAATTTTTTTCTCTATTGTTCTATCTCCTCTTTAGCTTGTATCTCTGCCTGATCTTATTGTACTCCTTTCTCCTTGGTATCATTTTTCTTTATGTCCCCAAATCATAATAGATAAAATGCTTTCATAAATTTGTTTGGTTAACACCAAGCACCCACTTACACAGTATTAGTTGTCTTCATAATGGGAAATGGGAGAGGGAGAGTAGATATAATTATTACGCAACAAAATTATGCTTTAATGCCCTATTAAACTATGAAATAGAGTACAAATAAATACAAGAAACATTGTCTCAAGATAGACAACTACCTTCATCTAGTGATTGAGGAAATATCTCAACCTCACGCCAAACTAAGAAGCATCTAGTTGGAGAAAATATCTCAAATCCAACTAGTCCTCAACAACCTCTTACAATCTAGGAACATACTTCTCGTAGAGATGAGAAATCTACCTAATAATGAACAATAAACTAAATAATTAAATATATGATCACATTAAAGACAAGTGTGAGTTACATATCTCAACACTTCCCCTTAACAACTACTTGTCTTTAAAATCGTCAGGTCAAGTCTTCATCATCACCAATTCCTTGAAGTACTTCTTGATTAGAAAAGTCCAACCTAGTACTTTCACTTAGTTGTTGAATTTAAAAATAACATAATCATAGAAATATAGCAATGCAAAGTAGACAAAGTATTTTATCCTGGGAAACCCAATCTTGGGAGAAAACCCAACAACTTTTCTTAAGAAGAAATCAATCCAAGTAAATCACCATCAATGAGAAAAAACCCTACCACAACTTTTCCCTTGCATCAAGAAGAACCCTCAAAGATAGTGCAACCTTAAACAAGATATAAAACCCCCCAAAATATTCTTAAGATGCTCCTTGTAATTTCATTGATATTCCTCTCTCTTTTGTTGTTATACCATTGACCAACCGAACTTGAGAAGAGATGATGTGATTTGCTTGAAATTAAATGATCAATCTTTTATTTATATAGTTTGAGTCACTTTTAATTTCCTTTTAGGGACGATTTGTACTTTTGTATTCAATGTCTTATTTAATGCTTTTTAGGGTTTCTTTAATGGTTTAATGGGCCTTGTCTTGTCTTTTTGACATTTCCTTATTTCTAGAAAAATTGTTCATGATACTTTTTTATTGATCCTCTCCTATGCAGGTATAATTAATATAGATCTTTAATGTGGAGCAGATCTATGGAGAATCCCCTCATCACAAGAGGTCTCTTGAGCCTACATCTTCAACATTAGACTAGACTTTTAAACAATTCAAACCTGCCCTATTAAAAATAGATCACTCTGTCTTGGAGAAGGCAATGTGAGAGAATCTCAAGTCTTTTTCACTCATTGTCAAATCAACATGACTAGCAAAATTTCCCTTGGTCCATTTACCACTAACCAAATTAGCATGGCCCTAACTTTATTTAGAAAAAAAAAACAATTCAAACTGCCAAACTTCTATCAAAATTGTGTAACCTGATTGTAGGAAAACTGCCCTTCACTTCCTTGGCTCCTTGCCAATCACCATGATGGTCCTATCAACTTCTACCATAACTGCTGTCATAAATTAATCATTTCACTGCCCCTGTTTAAACTATGAATCGGTGGCCATCTTGATCCTTCAAGACTCGAATATTTAATTACTCTAAACGGTGGTCGCCTTAACCTTTGAAGGCAACGAAATTCTACCACCACCATCATCAAATTTTATCATTTATAAAATCGTAGGGGCAATTTGTGTTAGTATAAATAAATGAAGAACGTATTATAATGGTGTGGTGATTTGAAGAATCACATTTTTGAATCGAAGCCATTTTGAATTCTCTTTGTGGAATTTATGGAAACATTTTTCGAATTGAATATGTTAATCTTGCGTGAGTTTCTGATTTCTTGTTATTATGTTTGTAAACTCCTTTTATTTCTTGACAAAATTTGTTTTTGATTAAACACAGTAATTATTTGTTTTTACCAATTGAGAACCTGGTCCCATTTTCATTCCAAGTTTATTTGTTGGAACATGTATGATCTGGAAAATCATTTTAAATAAAATTTTGATATTTCGACATTCGAGACTTGTTTGTTGGAGTGCATGGAGTTATTTAGTTTCCAAAACTACGAAACTGAAGTTATGGGCCCAAAGTGTGATAGCATTTCGCATTTCGGGCATAGTTGTTTTGTTTTTATGTTGGGTATTTGTAAATGTCAAACCCCGAATTTGAATAAGCCTTGTTTTGAATTTCGGTAATATTTGTTTTGTTTTTGCATCGGGGGTTAGCAAACTCTGAACCCCTAACTCCAACTTTCCTGGCTCCACAACCTATTTGCATTTCGTGAATTGAAAAATATCATTGTGTTTTGGTTTTGTGTCCAGCATTTGTAATCGCTGAAACCCGATCCTTGATTGACCTCCATTTTTTGACATTTGGTATCAAAGCTAGCTACCTATCCTGCAAGTGCTTAGTTCATTGCAGATTATTCCTATTAGTGCCAAATTTTATTCTCTTATTTTCCTACGTGAAGGTTTATTTAACTCCTTTCAAATTTATACAAATGGTTGCGCCTGGTAGTAATTCTTCTCAGGTCAAGTTCTTGTTCTGAGCGAGAAGTCATATAACTCTTGATATATTCGAATGAGAATGATTTTGAATTCTTAGGATTTTTGGACTTATGCTATTGATGGCTATGCCGAGCCAGCTGGTGCTGCAACGTAATTGGCTCTATCCAATGCTGATTGTGTTTTGTTGAAGGAAAACAGAAAAAAGGATAAAAAGGCTCTTGGATTAATCCAGCAAGGATTAAATGGATCCATTTTTATGACGATTGCTAGTGCTACATCTTCGAAGATGGCCTCGGACATTCTTGAAACCTGTTATCAAGGTGTGTCCAAGGTGAAGAGAATCAAGTTGCAGAACTTGAGAAGGGATTTCGAAAATCTGAAGATGAAGGATAATGAAAGTGTTGATACTTTCATGACTCAAGTAATGAGTTTTGTGAACCCGCTCAGGCAGTATGGAGATGATGTTGAGAATAAAAGAGTTATTGAGAAAGTGCTGAGAAGTTTGCCCAAGAAGTTTGAACCTGTTGTGGTACCCATAGAGGAATTTAAGGATTTAAGTCTAATGCAAATTGATGAATTAACTAGTTCTCTTGTTGCTCATGAATCTCGGATATCTAGATATGAAGAAGGATCCATGGAGCATGCTTTCAAATCCCAACTTCATGTTACCATAGGAAGAGGCAGAAGAAGGTCTTATAATCGTGGAAGAGGAGGTCGATTTTCTGGCCCAAGGGACAACATAGTTGAATCAGAGTTTGAGCAGAATTCCTAGCAAAGTCCTCCTAATTTAAGAGGGAGCAACAACAAACCCTTGCAGCAAGAAAATCAAAGGTATGATAAAAATAAAGTGCAATGTTATTATTGTAAGAATTTTGGGCATTTTGCTAACAAGTGTTGGAAGAAACATATATATGATGGAAATCACTTTGCACATATCATAAATAAGTCTGAGGATCATCAAAATATTTTGTTTTTGACCTATAATGTCACTCATGAATGTGAAAATAATATTTGGTTTTTGGATAGTGGTTGCAATAACCACATGACTGGTAATAAAGACTTATTTTCTTCCTTTGATACAAGTATTCAGTCTGAAGTCAAACTTGGAAATGACTGTAAGGTTATAGTCAATGGTAAAGGTATAGTTATAGTTTACACTAAGAACAATCAAGGAAGAAATATTGATGATATTTACTTTGTTCCTGGTTTAAAATGCAATCTTATCGGTGTTGGACAGTTGTTGGAGAAAAAGTACAAAGTGTTCTTCAATAACAAGGTATGTACTATCTATGATAAATTACCCAACAAACAGTTGATTGCAAGAGTAGAGATGACCAAGAATAGAATGTTTCCACCTGTTATGAGAAACAATTTAAGTGGTTCTTTGAATGCCTATAAGGCTGGAAGTTTAGATTAATCTTGGTTATGGCATTTGAGATATGGTCATTTACACTTTGGTGGTTTAGATCTCTTACAAAAGAAGTAGATGGTAAAGTGGTTGCCATGTATTCAACAACTTGCAAGCTCTTGTGAGATTTTTATACTTGGGAAGCATCACAGAGGAAAATTTGTTTTAGGTGTTTCCTACAGAGCAAAAGCTCCATTGGAAATTGTTCACACAGATTTATGTGGACCTATGCAAACACCTTGTTTAATTGGCTGTGTTTATTTTATGGCTTTCATTGATGATTTCAGTAAGAAGACTTGGTTGTATATGTTGAAACAAAAATCTGAAGCCTTTGATGTTTTTAAGAAGTTTAAGTCTATGGTTGAGAATGAGAGTGGTCAAACCATTAAAATCTTAAGGTCTGACAGAGGAAGTGAATACAAACTTAATGAATTCATTGAATTTTGTGATCTTCATGGAATTAAAAGGCAGTTTATTGCTCGTTATACTCCACAACAGAATGGAGTGGTTGAAAGGAAGAATTGGACCATCATGGATATGGCTTGAAGTATGCTTTAAGAGAAGCATATTTCAAATGAATATTGGGGAGATGCAATTCTTTGCTCTTTTTTTATCTTGAATAGAAGTCCAACCAAGACCACGAGGGATCATGTACCTCAGGAATCTTTGGATGGTAAGCCTTGTAATGTTTCTCATTTCAGAATTTTTGGATGTGTTGCATTTGCGCATGTACCTGCAGAAATGAGGAGGAAGTTGGATGACAGAAGTGAGAGATGTATCTTTGTTGGATACAGTGAAGAGTCTAGGGCATATAAACTCTACAATCCCATCACCCAGAAATATGTAATCAACAGAGATGTTCAATTTAAAGAAGATGAAGCCTGGGATGGAAGTATTGACAACTCAATTTCAGAGTGAGTTGTGTTACCCCGTGAAGATGATGATGGAGTTGAGCAGGCTGAAGGATATGGACATATGGTTCCACATGCACATATGCCTGCAACAAGAAGTCCAACAAGGAAAGCACCAGATTCCAACCCATGTCAATTTAAAATGCCCAGAACTCATGAGCGTGGTGAGCCATCTGGACATGATGGACATCAATCATATTTACAGGTAAGTAGTGAATCAAATCTCACTTTAGCATCATTAAAATACAGACTTAAAGGACAGAAGACTAGAATCTTAAGAGAATTGTATTATTAGAATGAGGAAGTAGATTAGATTTCAAATTTTGCATTTATAGCTTATGATCTTTTTAGTTATGATGAAGCTGCAAAAGAGGATCTCTGGATAAAATCAATGTATGAGGAGATTGATTCCATTGAAAGGAATAACACTTGGGATCTTGTCAATTTGCCTGAAGGAAAGAAAAGTATTGGTGTTAAATGGGTTTATAAGACTAAGTTGAGTGCATATGGTGAAGTTGAAAAGTACAAGGCAAGACTTGTAGCTCAGGGGTTTAGTCAGCAACCCGGTATTGATTATAATGAAACATTTTCTCTTGTAGCAATAATTGACACTATGAGGATGGTATTAGCTATTGTAGCTCAGAATAGATGGATCATGCATCAGATGGGCGTTAAGTCTGCATTCTTAAATGGATATTTGGAAGAAGAGGTTTATGTTAGACAACTTTCGGGTTATGAGATTGATAAGTATAGAGATAAAGTTTACAAGTTAAGAAAAGCTTTATATGGATTAAAGAAGGCATCTAGAGTTTTGTATAGCAGGATTGATGAATACCTGATCAGTGTTGGATTCAACAGAAGTCCAAGTGAACCAACTCTGTATACAAAGGTAAACCAGGAAGGTAAAATTTTGATTGTTTGTTTGTATGTTGATGACCTGATTTTTACTAGAGATCTATCCATACATGATTTCAAAAAATCCATGAAAACAGAGTTTGAGATCACTGATTTAGGATTGATGAAATATTTTCTTGGAATTGAAGTATATCAATCCGATGATGGCATTTTCATTTGTCAAAATAACTATGCAAATGAATTGTTGAAAAGGTTTAGAATGTTGAATTGCAAGCCAACTGCAACACCAATGGCAACTGGTATTAAACTGAGAAAGTATGATGAGGGATCATATGTTGATCCAACTTTGTAGAAGAGGCTGGTCGGAAGCCTTATGTACTTAACAACAACCAGACCTGATATTATGTTTGTTGTAAGTTTGATTTTGAGATTCATAGAGACTCCGAAGAGTACTCGTTGGCAAGAAGGAAAGAGGATCCTCAGATATATTGCTGGAACAATTGATTTTGGTATCCGATACACATCAAACTTGAACTTTGAGCTTATCAGATATACCGATAGTGATTTTGCAGGTTCCATTGATGATAGGAAGAGCACATCTGGGTATATGTTCAGTCTTGGATTTGGAGCAGTGGCATGGGCATCAAAGAAACAACCCATTGTGACTCTATCTTCTACTGAGGCAGAGTATGTTGCAAGAGCTGCAGATGCATGTCAAACTGTGTGGATGAGAAGAGTCTTGAATGAATTTTTGCATGACCAGAATGATGCAACTTAAATTGTTTGTGACAATAAATCTGTCATTGCACTGTGAAAGAATCATGTCTTTCACAAACAAAGTAAGCACATTGATACGAGGTATCATTTCATTCGTGAACTAGTAAATAACAAAGAAATTTGTGTTCAGTTCTGCAGGTGTGAACAACAATTTGCAGACATATTTACGAAGCCTTTAAGAAATGAATTGTTTAAAATCATAGAAGAAACGTTGGGGTCTGCAAGTTGTAATGCATTATTTACAACAATTTTTTTTACTTGTTTTAGTTTGTTTTTCTCTGAAATGATTAAGAGGTAGTATGTTAGAAATTAATCATTTCACCGCCCCTCTATAAACTGTGAATCGGTGGCATCTTGCCCCTTCAAAACTCGAAGATTTAATTACTCTAAACGGTGGCCGCCTTAAGTTTTGAAGGCAACGAAATTCTACCACCACCTTCATCAAATTTTATCGTTTCTAAAATCATAGGGGCAATTTGTGTTAGTATAAATAAATGAAGAACGGACTGTAATTGTATGGTGATCTGAAGATTCCCATTTTTGAATCGAAGCCGTTTTGAATTCTCTTTGTGGAATAACATTTTTTGAATTGAATATGTTAATCTTGCGTCCGTTTATGATTTCCAAGTTTGTAAACTCCTTTTATTTCTTGATAAAATTCGTTTTTGAGTCAACACACTAATTATTTGTTTTTAAGGATTGCGAACCCAGTCCCATTTTCTTTTCAAGTTTATTTGTTAGAAAGTGTATGATCTGAAAAATCACTTTAAATAAAAATTTGATATTTCGGCATTCGAGACTTGTTTGTTGGAGTGCACGGAGTTATTTCGTTTCCATTTCCAAAACTCCTAAACCGAAGTTGTAGGCCCAAAGCGTGATAGCATTTCGTATTTAGGGCATAGTTGTTTTGTTTTTAGGTTGGGTATTTGTAAATGCGGAACCCCGAATTTGAATAAGCCTTCTTTCGCATTGGGGGTTAGCAAACCCCGAACTCCAACTTGCCTCGGTCCACAGCCTGTTTGCATTTCACGAATCTGCAAATATCATTGCGTTTTGGTTTTGTTTCCGACATTTGTAATCTCTCCTTGATTGACCTCCGTTTTTCACAGCTGCGACTTCTGCCATCGCTCCTTTTCTCCGGACCATGATCCACTCATGGTTCATAGCTAAATCCAAGGGATCATAATTTTTTTGTCAGCCTCACACATGCCTTCTTCAACCAGTGTCACCTTCACTAGCGGTTCGTTCTCCTCCACATAGTGACTCCAACCAATTTTGCGCTGGCATATATTGCTGCCTGGCTACAAAAACATTTTGTAGCTAATATTGCTAGGCTGGCAGTGCTAACTCCTCCACCCAGGGTTTCTTCACGCCTCTTGAACAAGCACAATACAAAGTCAATGCTTCAAGGTCTGCAAGCCTCAACAGGTACAAACCACAGGGGCAGCTCTTCCTCCCCACACGATTATCTCTTTCTTTCAAATCGTGTAACGTCTTGTGCTAGAGTTTCCTGTTGTGGTTTCCTGCCTCTCGCATGGGCTGCCAACAGTCCAATACCTGCTCACTCAACATGTGCACGTTGCATAGTTTTTGTAACATCTTCCATATTTCTCCAAAACGCCTTCGCTGCAGTGGACAACGCTGCCACCACGTAGTTGGTGCTCTCCACGAGCCGCTTGCAAACTTGTCGAAAACCTTCGTTACTGAGGAGACACTCGGGTATAAAGTTATTGGTAGCTGCTGCAAGCTCCAGAAATCTAGAGCAAAAATATTACCACTGGGGCCGCTATTGATAGATATCGATGCCTCCCTCTTTTTTATTACTATAGGCTAAAGGCTTTGACTTTAGTATTTATGAAGAAATTCAAAAAAGGCGTAAACCCTTTTCGGTGAGTGCTTGGGTTTCTTTACTGCTGCGCTCATTCTCAACGGGGCTCGAGGAATTCGAACCTATCTTGCAATATCAAAAGAATGGGAAGCAACCCATTGCAATATCTGATCCCTGAATCCATCGCTACCGACGAAAAAAGCTAATCAAATCGAATTCATCAACAACTAATTCTTAGAAATCCACAATCGAATCCAAACAAAGCCATTCTCAGACGTCGTAGGATGGATTCCCAAGCAAGGAACGAGAAGATCCGAAGATCCAAATCACTTTTCCTATTTAAAAGCCCCTCCTCTCTTGCTCTCAAACAAACAACTTCTGCGCGCAAGATCCTTCTCCAACAGATCGATTCAATGGACATACAAATTAAACTCTAATACTTACACTAACGCATACCTAGCAGCAATTCACTCTCAATTAATCTCCACTCACCGAATTCTCAAAGGCTTCCCAGTCCCTCTCTAATACCGTATTGGGAAATGGGAGAGTACATATAATTCTTACACGTGTTTTCATGTGGTCCCAAATAATTAAAACAAATGGCCTCATTATTTAAATTCCCATATTTCATATTTTAGTGGCTTGAAATAGAGAGGGTTCATTGAGAAATACTACTATGCACTCCTCAGGGGAAAATAGTGTTCACAATGTAGAATTTGCATCAATATCAATGTATTTGATGTAGATAACTTGGATCTGACAAGTTATGAAAAAATTGCATCAATACCAGCTCACTTGATGTAGGGCTTTTTGATTTGACTGAGATATTATATCCATATGACTGAGATATTATATCTATAGATCTTACATGAAGTGTGTTGGGGTTGATGCAAATTATGCATGAAGTCATAAGATCCAAAAAAATCTAAATCAAATGTATTTGGGTAGATACAAATTCTGCATGGTGTATAATATTTTTTTAAATACTTTGTTCTTATAAATCCATAAAAATTTAATGTAATTGTCTTGAGATTTAGTCTCAACAATCTTGATAATTAGGAAATATGACGAGACTTAAACACCATTTGTAAATTTTCTAAACTCAATTGAAGGCCTGTTGAGCAGGTCTTATAAAACAAATATTCTCTATCTGATGTTAATGTTAGAATCACTATTTGTGTGTAATTTTCTGAGGGCTTGAACACTTGTCTCATTGTGCTTGAATGTTGTTTTCCTTACGATAATTTTAGAACTTCTTGTGCTCTGTTGAGCTCTCTTGGATCTGTGTGTTTCTGGACTTTAATCTATTAAATGGATAGTGTGAATCCAGGGCCTGTGTGGGAATTTATTCTGCACTTTGAATAGTGAATGGGTCTGTTGGATTTAAAGCAATTTTAGAACCTCTTTTGGTTTGTTGAGCTCTCTTGGATCTCTTGGATCTGTGTGTTTGTGGACTTTAATCTATTAAAGGGATAGTGTGAATCCAGGCATATGTGTGAACTTGTTGTGCACTTTGAATAGTGAAAGGGTTTGTTGAGCCTTGAATTTAAAGCAAGGACTATAGCAGCCTTCCTAGCCATAGGATTGTCTGCATCTAAGTGTGGTTGTGAAGTTTTGTAGGGACTAAGGTCGTTTTCATCAGTAATAGTATCAGAGATTTGACTGTTTTTGGACAAGGGAACCAACAGAGGGTTGCGATTACCTTTGCAAGAGCTACCATCAAAGCGTTTAGGTATTCACTTACTGATACTTGATGTTTTTGAGTTGATTTCTTCATGGATCATGAGGTTGCATTAAAAACACATTTAAAATAAAAAGTTCACGACTAAGAATATTCTTCAAACTTTATAACAACTCTTGAGACCGAATCAATGAAAATCGCCAAAGCTTCAAATTGAAATTAGATTTTTAGTTAATAATTGTGTTTTCTAATTGTAAGTAAGTAAATTCACATCTTTGAACATAAAAAGATACATATATTTTGTACCTATTTGAACTCATATGTGATCGTTACGCACTACATAATTATCCATATCCATGAAGCCGTATATTACTTTCCAATTTAAACATATTTCTCACCATATCAGAGAAGAGCCTATTACAGTAATGAATGACAGATCCTCCTGCAAAAAGTTATACCAAAAAAGACTGAAAAGTTTTCCTGCTACCCAGCAATGATGGAAGATGTAAAAAAAAAACGGAGGTCAATCGGGGTTCCGGATTTCGGGGTTTACCAACACACCCGACGCACAAACAAAACGAAATAGGAAATGCCTAATTGTGAAATGTGAATATGCTTTGGGCCCACAATTTCGGGGTTCGGGGTTTGCTAACACCCGATCCAAAAAACAAAATACACCCAGAATTGTCCAATTGCAAAATTGCGATAAGGGTGTGGGACCCTTCGGGTTTCTGCATTTGCGAATGCTCAATACATAAACACATAAACAACACACAACGACAATAGTTGAATCATGAAATTCAATCAAGAACGACAATAGTTGAATCATGAAATCCAATCAAGCTGTGGGGCCCAGGGCAGATATTTTGAAGTTTGGAAGGGAACGTCTCAACAAGAGGGCCTTTAGATATTCCAAAAAAAAAAAAAAAAAAAAAAAAAAAAAAAAAATCTGTCAGAAGTTTACTAACTCAAAATTAAACACAGAGAGAATAACTGTGAATACACCGTAACAACGTCAATTCAAAAATGTCTTCAAGATCGTCTCAATTACAATTTGTTTCTGGTACTTATACAGAAACATAAATTCAAAAATTGCCCCTTTGATCTTCTAAAAGACTTAATCAATGGCGGTGATGGTGTCTTGTGGCCTGCAAAGGTTAAGGCGCCCACCATTTAAGTTATGTAAAACAAAATTGTAATCGGTGGTTTAATCCTTGAGTCTTGAAGGGTCAAGAGGGCCATTGATTCACCGTTTGATTGTTGTAAACAATGCATTACAACTTGCAGACCCCAATGTTTTTTCTATGAATTTTAAACAGATCATTTCCCAAAGACTTCGTAAATATGTCTGCAAATTGTTCTTCAGATCTGCAGAACTGAACATAATTCCTCTTACCAATTACTAGCTCTCGAATGAAATGATACCTTGTATCAATGTGCTTACTTTGTTTGTGAAAAATGTGATTCCTTGACAATGCAATGACAGACTTATTGTCACAGACAATCTGGGTTGCATCATTCTGGTTATACAACAATTCATTCAAGACCCTTCTCATCCATATAGCTTGACATGCAACTGCAGCTGTTGCAACATACTCTGCCTCAGTGGAAGATAGAGTCACAATGGGTTGTTTCTTTGATGCCCATGCCACTACTCCAGATCCAAGACTGAAAATATACCCAGATGTGTTTTTCCTGTCATCAATGGAACCTGCAAAGTCACTATCAGTGTATGCGATCAGCTGAAAGTTTAAGCTTGATGTGTATTGGATACCAAAATCAGTTGTTCCAGCAACATATCTCAAGATCCTCTTTCCTGCTTGCCAATGAGTACTCTTCTGAGTCTCCATGAATCTGGAAATGAAACTCACAGCAAGCATAATGTCAGGTCTGGTTGTTGTTAAGTACATAAGGCTTCCAACCAGCCTCTTATACAAAGTTAGATCAACATATGATCCTTCATCATACATGCTCAATTTAATACCAGTTGCCATTGGTGTTATAGCTAGCTTGCAATTCAACATTTTAAACCTTTTTAGCACTTCATTTCCACAGTTAGTTTGACAAATGAAAATTACATCATCAGATTGATCCACTTCAATTCCAAGAAAAAATCTCATCAAATCTAAATCAGTCATCTCAAACTTTGTTTTCATGGCATTTTTAAAATCATCTACAAATAGATCTCTAGTAAAAATTAGGTCATCAACATAGAAATAGACAATCAAAATTTTACCTTTCCGGTCTACCTTTGTATACAGAGTTGGTTCACTTGGACATCTGTTGAATCCAACATTAATTAGGTATTCATCAATCCTTCTATACCAAACTCTGGATGCCTGCTTCAATCCATATAAAGCTTTCCTTAACTTGTAAACCTTATATCATTGTTTATCAATCTCATAACCCGAAGGTTGTCTTACATAAACTTCTTCTTCCAAATATCCATTTAAAAATGCAGACTTGACATCCATCTGATGCATGATCCATCTATTCTGATCTGCAATAGCTAAGACCATCCTTACTGCGTTAATCCTTGCTACAGGAGCAAAGGTTTCATTGTAATCAATACCGGGTTGCTTACTAAACCCTTGAGCTACAAGTCTTGCCTTGTATTTTTCAACTTCACCATCTACATTCAGCTTAGTCTTATAAACCCATTTAACACCAATACCTTTTTTTCCTTCAGGTAAATTGACAACATCTCAAGTGTTATTCCTTTCAATGGAATAAATCTCCTCATCCATTTCTTTTATCCAGAAATCCTCTTTAGCAGCTTCATCATAACTTACAGGATCATAAGCTATAAATGCAAAATTTGAAATCTGATCTACCTCTTCATTCTAATCATACAATTCTCTTAAACTTCTAGTTTTTTGTCCTTTAAATATGTTTTTCAATGAAGCTAAAGTAGGATCTAATTCACTGCTTACCTGTGAATCTGTTTGATTTCCACCATGTCCAGATGGCTCACCACGCTCATGAGTTCTTGGCATTCTAAATTGAGATGGGCTAAAATCTAGTGCTTGCCTTGTTGGACTTCTTGCTGCAGGCGTATGTACATGTGGAATCATCTATCCATCTCCTTCAGCCTGCTCAACTCCATCATCATCTTCACGGGGTAACACAACTCCCTCTGAAATTGATTTGTCAATACTTCCATCCCAGGCTTCATCTTCTTTAAACTGAACATCTTTGTTGATTACATATTTCTGGGTGATGGGATTGTAGAGTTTATATGCCCTAGACTCTTCATTGTATTCAACAAAAATAAATCTCTTGCTTCTGTCATCCAACTTCCTCCTCACTTCTGCAGGTACATGCGCAAATGCAACACATCCAAAAATTCTGAAATGAGAAACATTGCAAGACTTACCATCCCAGTCTTCATGAGGTACATGATCCCTCATGGTCTTGGTCGGACTTCTATTCAAAATAAAAATAGAGCATAGAACTACATCTCCCCAATATTCATTTGAAAGATGCTTTTCTTTCAACCTGCTTCGAGCCATGTCCATGATGGTCTGATTCTTCCTTTCAGCCACTCCATTCTGTTGTGGAGTATATCGAGCAATAAACTGTCTTTTAATTCCATGAAAATCACAAAATTCAATGAATTCATTCAGTTTATACTCACCTCCTCTGTCATACCTAAGGATCTTAATTGTTCGACCACTCTCATTCTCAACCATAGACTTAAACCTCTTGAAAACTTCAAAGGCTTTAGATTTCTATTTCAAGAAATACAACCAAGTCTTCCTACCGAAATCATCAATGAAAGTCATGAAATAAACATAACCATTTAAAGAAGGTGTTTGAATAGGTCCACATAAATCTATGTGGACAATTTCCAAAGGAGATTTTGCTCTGTAGGAAACACCTGAAACAAATTTATCTCTGTGATGTTTTCCAAGTATGCAGCTCTCACAAGAGCTTGTAGGTTGTTAAATACAAGGTAACCCTTTCACCATATGTTTCTTCTGTAACAAATCTAAGCCACCAAAATGTAAATGACCATATCTCAAATGCCATAGCCAAGATTCATCTATACTTCTAGCTTTATAAGTGTTCAAAGAACCACTCAAACTATTTCTCATAAAAAGTGGAAACATTCTATTCTTGGTCATGTCTATTCTTGCAATCAATTGTTTGTTGGGTAATTTATCATAGATTGTACATACCTTGTTCTTGAAGAAAACTCTATACTTTTTCTCCAACAACTGTCCAACACTGATAAGATTGCATTTTAAACCAGGGACAAAATAAACATCATCAATATTTCTTCTTTGATTATTCTTAGAGTAGACTAGAACTACACCTTTACCATTAACTGTAACCTTACAGTCATTTCCCAATTTGACTTTAGACTGAATACTAGTATCTTGAATATTAATATTGAAAAGTGATCACTTTTCACAACTTCCGATGAATTAAAGGCCCAGTTAATTCTAGCAGTTATGAAAACATTAATAATGTAGTATTGTTTGCAATCTCGGAAATCAATATCCAGCCTGCTAGACTCTGCAGTGGATGGATGGATAATGTATATACCATGAACCTGCATAAACCCATGGAATGGATGATTCTTGATCGTATGAAATGGATGCGCATGGTGATGCAGATGGTATAAAGGATGGATGGTTCCCGAGGTGGATGGTATCCTTCATGGATTCCCGAGGTCCATGGACTCCCAAGGTCGACATTATATCTAGTCGCCGTCATATCTTGGATCAGTCTTGCATGATCTAGATGCATGATATGGACTCCCGATGTAGACATATATATATATTAGATTTCTCGGGAGGTCGAGGTGTCATCGAATTAGTCCATCATAATTCATGAATTAAATTACCCACCTACCCACAATGCTACACTGGTTCGCAATAGATCTCAACCGACTTCATTCAGAGCATCAATATTCCAAGAAGGTTGTTCGAACTTGCATTAGCTACTGGGCATGATATTTCTACTATTGCCTACAAGTAAGATCTTGGCCAGAAAAAAAAGATCACACCTAGGATCACGCCCAGTAGCTAACGCATGTTCTACACGCAGGTTCTACTACTGCCTACAAGTAAGATCTTGACCAACAAAGAAGGATCACGTCTAGTAGCTAACGCAAGTTCGAACAACCTTCTCGAAATATTGACGCCCTGAATGAAGTCGGTTGAGCTATGTTGAGAACCAGTGTAGCATTGTGGGTAGGTGGGTAATTTAATTCACGAATTATGATGGACTAATTCGACGACACCTCGAACTCCCGAGAAATCCAAAAAAGATATTTGTCTACATCGGGAGTCTAGATCATGCGGCCAGGTCATGCGGGACTGATCCAATATATGACGACGCCTAGATATAATGTCTACCTCGGGAATCCATGAAGGATACCATCCACCTCGAGAACCATCCATCCTTTATACCATCTGCATCACCATGCGCATCCATTGAATACAATCAAGCATCATCCATGCCATGGGTTTATGCAGGTTGATGGTATATACATTATCCATCCATCCACTGGAGAGTCTTAATGAATCTGCATTAGGATGGATATTGATCACCTTAATCATGTAGTATTGTTTGCAATCTCCACTTTCAAAATGAATTCTTTAAATACCTTATTTCTTCTCGAACTCGTGGACTCCTTATATAACAAATAAAATAATTAGGGACATATTCCATATCTTTAGCTTTGAGAGAGCGCTTCAACATTAGTGAGGCATTTGACCATTCTGCTTGAAAGTGCCATTTGACCTATCCTTCTAACAACATGTTTCTTTGAGTTTGACATAGTATCAACAAAGACAGTAAAAAAGCAGTTGTAGCAAATTTTAGCAAACTTTGTAGATAATAAATTAGTTAGATTCACCTATGAGCTCTTTGAATTGTCAAGATTCAGCTCATGCTATGCTCATTGTGACAGGGAAATAATTAGTGATTTCTATGATGCAGAATTGTCTTTAATACTAGTTTCGACAAGCTTCCATAAAGGTTCCAGATCCATTGGACGACGGTCAGGTTGTCTGGATCGTTCCACGTAGGATAACAAAGTCCTCCTCCAACAAGTTCGCATCATCCTGTACAGCGTAATTACAGATGATCACGAAGGGGTCACCGACGTTACTGGGGGTCGATCTACTTAATGTTCAAAACTTGCACCATGGGCTTAAGATCCACAACCCCATTGTTCAAGGCCGAAATGGCATTGGGCGTCAAAGTCGCCACCATAGTTTCACCTTTAACCTTGTGAGATAACAACTTGCTTTAATTTCAACCCCTCTTCATTAAAACCCTATAGCTCCTTACTGTAATTGCAACCTCTGTTTACCAAAAAATTTCAATCATTTTAGAGAGCATTTTTACTCAATAAATACTAGTTATCAGCTCAATACAAAAATTTAAGCTATCTTCACATAATCCCTTGATTTAATTTTATTTACGACCTCAATTCCATGCAACTAACCCAGAGGGGTGAAACCAAACCAAAAAAGAAAAAATATACCTTGATTTTAAACACGGTTAACTCGAACTCTGCAATTTAATTTACATTTTCCAGCGAATTCTTTAATTTTGAATCCAGTTCTGTCCTCACAACACGGTAATCCTATATTTCTTGGTGGCTAACAAAATCTGGTAAAAACTGCAGAACAAGGTTTTCGCATGACTTTGACAGGAGAAAATCGATTTGCATTTCCTTGTGAACAAAAATCATTTTGAAAATTAACCAGAAAATGAAAAGGAACAACAAAAAACTGTCGTTTTGAATAAGGCACGTAACATTCTATAAACTAAAACCCTACAAACCTTGGATGTCGCAGTTCCAACAAAACAAAAGATGAAACCAACTACTTACAAGTCGAAGTTACTGAAACTACAAAGATCTTTCAACGAAACTAAAGAGGAAAAAACATGCAGTTTTTGATGCTAAATATTTGACGAGTTGTATAGTAGAAATTTTAAGATTGGGAAATTATCGCTTCAACGCCAAATTCAATGATTCGAGTCTCCAGAGGGCGCGGCTAAAAAATATGCAATAAAATTGATCACGAACATCAAAACCAGGCCTCCTGATTAATATACAGAAGTGGCAAAGAAATTTCACTTGCATTTTTTGAGGAACCCTTGCGCCTCCTGTTCTGACGAATTCAGGGTATTATATTTCAGCTTCCTGTTTTGAGAAACCCCTCTGCCACCTGTTTTGACGAATCCAGAGCATTAACACTACATCCAGTCTCCACCCCTGGCTCCCATACCCAATGCTAATGTCAGGAGATGAAACTTTATAATAAACCAGAGTTTAACACCTTGAAAACCGTGCACTGAAATAATTGAAATCGCCCAAAACATAATGTCCCTATTATGAAAAGGACATAATAATTGAACCTTACAATCCATTTTTATGAAGAAGGGACATAATAACTGAGCCTTACAATCCATGTTTATGTCCCTTCCATAACAGGGACATTATGTTTTGGGCTATTTCAATTATGTCAATTTACAGTTTTCAAGGAATTAAACCCTAATTAATTATAAAGTTCCATTTCCTGACATTCCCATTAAATACAGGAGCCATGAGGTGGAGGCGAGATACAATGTTAATACTCTGAGTTTGTCAGAACAGATGATAGAAAAATTCCTTAAAACATGCAGATGAAATTACAATCCATTTATTGTGTCAATTCATGTTGTCTTCACATGTTTATTGTATTACACTAATGATCACTCTCAAAGTATATTTAAACCCATTCATCACAACATTACAATTTCACTAAATATTTAGGTTTGTTAGGTCTTCGCCCAATGCATTTTACGAGTTAGTCTCAGTGCCGACATGTACAACAAGCATACACTGCTTAACAACGTGTCAATTGAGGTTGAGTAATACATAATTCTTACTGTTATGATTCTTATTGTTGGGATGCATATCTTCCTTCCTTGCCCTTAGCAGAATACAATACCACCATAGGAAGAGAATATTTGGAGAGAACAATCTCTTTACGTTTCGCCCAGGAAAATGTCGAGCCTTACTCCAACATGAAAAGGTCAGCAATGCCCACATCCTATAACTCTATATTAAAAAAATTAGTGTTTGCTACACCATGGGATTTGAAATTCGTTCTTAATTTTTTTTTAATGTTTTCTATAATTTTATTTTTTATTTTTAATGTTTGCCACACCATGGGATTGAAAATTCATTGTTAAAATATGTTTCCAGTGGTCAACCGTGCACACATAGAAGGATTGAAAATTCATGTTTAAAATCAATTTCCATTGTACAACAATTTGCATATAGTGAGATTGCTAGGTGCTACATTTATATATATGTTACTGATCCTCGCCACCTCAATTGCCTATAGAGTAGGAAAATGAATGTCTAGTAGACACACCTTAGGCATCTACATGGATTTTCTATATGCTTCATATATTTATGTTTCTCAAATCCTCTATAACTTGAGTAAGTTATTATGTTTTATCTGTGTTTTGAGGAAATTATATCATTTGTATTATTCTTGTGATATTTATAAGTTGTATATTTCTATTTCTCTCCACGTTGAAGTTTTAATGGAGAAGTGATCCTCAGTGTTTTTGGTCGAGACCGCTTATTTGACATGTCAGTAATTGTCCAATAGCCTAATTACTTAGCGTGGCACTACCTCTTGACTGAGTTCAATGAGCTTGTGTTTTATTATATTTATGGCATAGCCTAAGCTTTAAAGTAGGAGGAGTCCATCAATGAAATCTCTTAATTGTTGTGTTTTGTTATAATTTTGTCTCATATCTTAAATATGTTTGATATCTTTAATTATTAGTTCACTCTACAGATATATTTAAAGTATTAAGAAATGAAGTTCCATCACGCATCTCTAGAGAAATGGATTAGTTATATACTGTCCCTAAACCCCGCCAAACCATGTTGATGAGATGAAAATGGAATCCTCATTTAGTTGCGACATAACTAACACCCATAATAAATAAGAATCACGTATGTCAATTCCATCGCCAATGAGTTCTCAACCACTAGATGGGTGGCTTTATACAATCCAAATAATAGATGAGAAACAAAAGTGAGACATTTTCAACCAATTATTCACCTAGAAGAAAGAATAAGATGGTCTACATGGTTGAAAGTTTTTTTTTCGTAGGTGCATTAACCATGGGATTGAAGAGCTCTATTCAACGGGGGTAACAACCATGGGGTTGAGCACTGAAACAACCCACTATCATAATTGATTGCAACATTTTTAGATGTAGTCAATTTTACACTAAACCGATAAAATGCTCTCTTTGTGACCTTGCGGATAAGAGTGGCATATTGAAAGCCTATAATGGATTATGCTAATCTTGTATATGGAATAGTTCCATCATTATCCTATTTTTTTGTACATGGTGGAAAGATGGGTTTGGCTCAATTTTGAATTGATCTAGATCATTAAAAATCCAATCAAAGTTCTTATTTCATGGGAATTGTTTTGTACATGGTGGAAAGATGAGGTTTTTCTCAATTTTGAATTCATATAGATCATCAAAAGTCCAATCAAAGTTCTTGATTTATGGGAACTCAAAGTTTATGTATTAATGGATTTTGACATCTTATAGCAAGTTTTGTCTACAAGATTAGACAAATCCATAATTGACTACTAAGCTACATTATAGTGTAATTCAAATACCATTGTTTTGTACATCATTATCCCATTGTTTTGTACATGGTCGAAAAATGGGGTTTTGCTCAATTTTGAATTAATCTAGATCATCAAAAATCCAATCAAAGTTATTCATTCATGGAAATTGTTTTGTACATGGTAGAAAGATGGGGTTTGCTCAATTTTGAATTCATCTAGATCATCAAAAATCCAATCAAAGTTCAAATCAAAGTTCTTGATTCATGGGAACTCTGAGTTTATGTATCAATGGATTTTGACATCTTATAGCGAGTTTTGTCTATAAGATTAGACAGAGCCATAATTGACTACTAAGCTACATTATAATGTAATTCAATAGTATTTGAATTATAGAGTAATTCAACCGTATTACATTATATTGTAATTCAACCGTATTTGAATTATAGTGTAATTCAATCGTATTTGAATTATAATTGAATTATACTGTAATTCAATTGTATTTGAACTACGGGACACTATAATTCAATTGTATTTGAATTATAGTGTAATTCAATTTTATTTGAATTACGGAAAGAGAAATATTTTCAGTGTGAGTATCAACTCAACCAAACATGAAATCCAATATGCAAGGCCTTTTTAATGGAAGGATTATGACCAATGATAATAGGTGGCTCTATGTTAGGCACGCACTGCAATGTGTAATAATAATGAACAACCCATATGATGTTAATAATCCATGTGGATTGTTTCACATTATGTTAATAATCCATGTGGAGTGTGAGTATCAACCCATCCCAACATGAAATCCAATATGAGGCCTTTTTAATGGAAGACTTATGACCAATGATGATAGGTGGCTCTATGTTAGGCACACACTGCAGTGTGTAATAATAATGAACAACCCATATGATGCTAATAGTTCATGTGGAGTGTTTCACATTATGTTAATAATCAATGTGGAGTGTTTTCCATTATGTTAATAATCCATATGAAGTGTTTGAAATTATGCTATGTGGTGGTGGCAAGACATTGCAATAATAATGAACAACCATATGATGATAATAATCCATGTGGAGTGTTTCACATTATGTTAATAATCCATGTGGAGTGTTTTCCATTATGTTAATAATCCATATGAAGTGTTTGACATTATGTTATGTGGTGGTGCTAGGGTCCCACGTCCTATGAAAAGGTCAAGATTTCCCACATTCTACAAGTCCATATAATTTTTATTTCTTTATGTTTTCAGTGACATGGAATAATAATTCATTTTTGACAAAATCAATTTTTAGTGTTGAACATTGTTCCTTTGCCCTTTGACTATGCTATTGATGTCATCCTCACTCAGCAGGGATATCTAGTAGCCTATCATAGTGAAACACTATCTGATGTTGTTCGTAGATATCCCACCTATGAAAAGGATATGTAATTCATTTTATAGTTATGCTGACAATGGAAGATTATATTATGGGTAATGAAACAATCATCTAAATTGATCACAAGACTCTGGAATTCATGCATACATAAGTAAATATGCAAAGTAATCACCATAAAGAATTGTCCAAATACCTACAAAAATTCTACCTTAACATTAAGTACAAGAAGGGAAGTATCAATCGTATTGTAGAATAAGTAAATCGACCCTCAATTATGGTACTCACCACAATTCTTAACTCCTGTGTGAATGAGACCCCCACGTGGCCATAATTATACAAAAATGACTCTAACTTTGTTTCTGCTTATCAGAAACTGAGCGTCGAAAACTAAGTTATGGACTTCCACCTCTAGGATGTGCTCTTGTGTTATCTATGACATCTTTTTTCCCCTTCAATCATGCATGCAAATCCAATTTGGGAGGAACATCATAGTTAGCTAGCACACTACTTTGGTGTGGAGAAGATAATAATATTACTTCTGAAGAATTTATAATACCTAAATCTTCAACAAAATGTTGGCCAGTATATTAGGTCATGCATTACTTGTGCCATCTCTAAGCTATTCATTAAGAAGAAGGGGTTGTACACTCCTCTTCCCAACAATCCTTGGGAGTTATCTCCATGGATTACATGTCACTTTTTCCCTCCACCAAACATGGTCATGATTGTGTTTTTTTGGTTGTCGATGGGTTATTTAAGATGGCCATTTTGACACCACGTAAAAGATCATCACAACGGAGGCCACTGTCGGGATATTTTTTTAGCAGGTTTGGGTTCATTGTGGAATATCATGGACCATTATTTCATATGGGAGCATCAAGGTCCTTAGTACTTTTTGGTCCAACCTGTGGTCTCTTATGGACACCATATCGACCATACCGACTACGTTTCATCCCCAAACATATGGACAACTAGAATTGGTCAACATAATGATTGTGCATATCCTACTCATATACGAATCCAAGCATCCATGCACATTGGATGAGATCCTTCCATTTGTTCAACATAGCTACAACAAAGCCCTCCATATCTCCATTGGCCCCAATCCTTTTTAGGTGTGCTTAGGGTTTTAGCCATTATCCCCCACTGATGTAGTTATGCTCGTTCAATATTCCCCAACAGATTCCTCCCATGCTCAAACTAAGGGAGAGAGAGAAACCACATTTGTTGAATGGATTCAACATCCCCAACAACAATTTCATGATATCTTGGAGAAGGCCAATTCCAAGTATAAGAAAAAACATGACTAACATTGGTTTCCTCACAAGTTTAAAGTTGGTGATAAGGTGTGGTTTAATTTGTAGAAAGAGTGCCTCAGATCCCCCCACAAGAAGATCATACCACTATGATATGGGCCTTACACCATCAAAAAGTTTGTGGGTGACAATTCTTTCCAATTGAGTATTCCTCATTTCCTTGTCTTGCACCCAATATATAATGCGAAGCTACTTCGACCATATTTTCCACGTCTGTTAGACACCTTGGAGGTGGCTGAGAAATTGGCCCCTACAGAACTCAATCCCAAGTACATTTTGCAAGATCTGATGGATCTTATCATGGACACCAATATGAAGGGCACTCTCCAAGAAAACATAAAAATATACCACTTTGTGAAATAAAGATATCTACTTTAGTAAGGCAAGTGTCTCACCAAGGTTCAGATTCTACAAAAATTTTCCCATATCCTGAGGTAGTTTGATGTAATGGAGATGATTTCTTCCTAAGGAAGAAGAGTTTATCTAGGTGGATATTGGTTGCCACCCACCTCTTCCACTGACTCATCATGGTTCTCCATCTTTGTTTTTTTTGTTATGATTTTTGGGTTCTAAACTTCCAAGGTCGTTTTGAGGCCCTAAAAGATATTTTCTGTCCATTTGAGGGCCTGGGCTTTCCATGGAATTCCCAAGCCTTATCAACAATTTCACTTCTTGAGTATATCTTGCCAATGAGCTACTAAATTCCCAAATGGAGATGGTATGAAAAATTTGTGCCCTCAGGAAGTTGGCACATCAATTAACCACCTTAGGGCCTGCAAAACTTTTAGTGCTTCACTGGGTTAGGGTTTTGGACATTCCTTCTTTATATTAAAAGACATTTCCTGCAGTCAATTGTTTTATCTCTTTTTGAATGAGCATAACCAACATCTCTCTCTCTTCAGAGATAAGCTAGTAGCATTAGACTAGCTAATTTGTGTTCTACAATATTCTACTATTTTATTCATTAAGAGAAGTTGGGTTTCACTATATTTTTTTACTCTATGGCATATTTCTTTTTGTGTTTTATTTCATTCTAAATATAATCTAGATCATAGCATAACGCACATTGATCTAAATTGATTTCCTTTAAACTTTTAGAGACAAAAAAACCTCTTAATATGATGGTGTGATCTGAAATGGATCCAAACCAATGAATGGTTATAAGACTCAGTACCTTCAATATCAATTCAAGAATTAATGAAGTTCACAACATTGAAATATCAGTGTTCAAATTTGTTTTCATCGGTACTTCCCTCGCTCACAACAACGGGTTTCGTTGATTAATTAGAGACTTGGATGTGAGGGGTTCCTTAACCTTATTTCCATCTCTTTAACGTGGTGATGACCTCGTTTGATTGACGAATCAATGAAGTTACTCTTTAATATATTATTTTCTAGAGTCCAAAATCTGCGTTTTTTCTCTTTAGTACAAGGTCCTATGTACAAAGTTATACATATATGGTGATAACAATAGTGGCTTCTAGAAGGGAGACATCATACCTAATCTGCGTTTTTTCTCTTTAGTACAAGGTCCTATGTACAAAGTTATACATATATGGTGATAACAATAGTGGCTTCTAGAAGGGAGACATCATACCTTTATAGTTACATGACATTAAGTTTAGAGTGAAATAAAACGATAAGCAAACTTTTTGTCAAGACGTATGGCAAGCATGCACTGGTTAATGACGTGTCAATTGATTCTGATTGTTCTTGTTGGGAGCCAGCCTCGAAGGAAGAGAGCATTGGGAGAGGATCGATCTGTTTACCTTTCATGGAGGAAAATTTCAGGACCTTTCATGGCGGAAAATTTCAGGCCCGACTACTTCAGGTGGACTTGCCACTTTCTACAACCTCTACATTTTAATTGATTTTCTATGTTAATGTAAGGACTGCCCACATTCCCCAACCGCTGCATTTTATTTTTCCCTACAAAGTGTGAATGAAAATTCATTTTCAGTGTTTAAATCAATTTTCAGTGTGAACAGTGTGTTTGTAGTATATGTATACAGTGTAATTGCTTGTCTCTATGATATCGAAATGCTACTCATATTTTCTCGTCAATTTCCTTGGAAATGAATGACCCCTTGACAAACCTTAGGTATCGTCCTGGATTTTCAATATTCTTTATATATCCACAGAGAACTAACAGATGAAAGAACATCAGAATTAGTTCGTAATATTCACCCCAAAAGAAGCGAGGTGCTGGACAACCCAATTTGGGAGTTTGGGGAATAGCGCAAAAAGAATGAAGGAGCTGACTTATTATTTATCCATCTGAAGGATTTTTTCCCTCTTGCGCATAATAATAGATCTCTAGTTAAATACATCGCTTGTTGAAGTCCAAAACCCAATCTAGAAGATGGAAAATTCGATGAATAATCCTCGGGATGGGTGAAAATTTAAGCTGGCGACCTCTATTAATCTGCGGCCCCCATTAAATTTATTTAGCTATGAACTGTAAAAACTTTCGTTAATGGCCAAAGTGAATCATGCGCACATACCTGGAATTAATTTCGTGAGTGTTGGGTGAATCTGTTGGAGCTATAACCATGGCTTCGCGGACCACCGCATTGCTGCAACGAAAATGGGAAAGAGGATGGCACCCATCTCCCATAGATCACATTATATTTCGCCTGGATAATTCAGGAATGGACGAAAATTGGAAAAAACAACAGAGGAACTAACGACAATTGCAACTAAAAACAGACCTGCAGTAGAGGAGATATATATCCCAGAAAGGCGAATTTAGCACAAAAATATTCCATATTATCACCTCTTTCGAAGTTACTATTTCCTGTAACTTATTCCAGGTATATCCCAGGTTTTCGAAGTTACTATTTCATATAACTTATTCCAGTTCTATCCCAGGTTGTAGACAAATGGTTAATGATATCTACAATGATATCTCCACATAGATGGTTAATGATATCTACAATGATATTTTCATATTTATACCAATGGTTGGAATATATGTTGGGATATATACCATTCATCCACTTGTATTAATAGCTGGCTGGAGTACTTGCAAGGATGTGTGTTGTGAGTTGGGATATATACAGTGCTGAAAGTGCTGGAATAAATGCCTAGATATATACCATCCATGGAAATAAACCATATAACATCCATGTTTGATATAAACTATCCATGTTTGAGATGGATGGTATATATCCCAGCACATATTCTAACCATTGGTATAACTATAGATATAGCATGGAAATATCATTAGTCTATAAAGACTGACTGAAAAGGAGAAAGAGATTGCTCAATGTATACCATCTATCTATTTGTATAGACTGCACATCTATTATCAGTTTATAGAAACTGGAAGAGAGAGGAAAGACTAGCATCTGACATATGTAGAGACTAGACATCTATGATACACTTGACTGATTTTTCAGTTTCCCCATTGCCATAGGGTTAGCATTATTGACCAGGGGCATCCACCATGAAGAGCTTGCATGGATCCACCAATGTAGAATGTATGTGGACTCATACAAACCACGGGTGCAACATAGGTTATGTTAGGACTTATGCAATCCAAATATGGTGGATTTCCCTCCTCAGCATTATTCAGCCTAGAAAGTTAAGGGATAAGCCCTAGGAAAAGGATGCTCTCATCCTCATACCTTTACTATATGTGCATATAGTGACCATCAGTGTGAAACTACATTCAACTATAAATTTATGCTCATATATGGACTATCGGTGTGCATATACATTCGACAATAAGAGAATTGCTTAGCACTTATCCCTGGTCGCCAAAAAAATCATCATTAGACACATTGTCTATAACCTCGCTGGTGAGAGTGGAGATATGAAATGGGTTGTACATAATGCTTGTCAATAGTGGAACCGTCAAATGGATTGTACTAAATGACTATCAAGGGTGGAACCATGAAAATGATCATACAAAATGATGGCCATATTTGGTAGATCTAAATCACTATCAAGGATAGAACAATGAAATGGATCATACAAAATGATTGTCCATGATAGACAAGCATTCCATACAAACCATTTATAATTCCAACTAGTTCATACATTCCAATGATATTGTTTTTGGATGGATAATGGATAAGCATTTTTGGTAGTACTAAATGACTATCAAGGGTGGAACCATGAAATAGATCATACAAAATGATTTTCCATGATAAACAAGCATTCCATACAATCCGTTTATAATTCCAACTAGTTCATACATTCCAATGATATTGTTTTTGGGTGGATAATGGATAATCATTTCATATAGTCCATTTCACATTTGCACCCATGCACAAAGGGTTTTAAGTAGTATTTACACATAAATGTTGTAATTTGGAGAAGGTGGATGATGCTCATCGTTGCTATTGACAAGCATTCCATACAATCCATTTCATGGTTACAACCCTACCTGCAATAATCATGACGCTTTTGGGGGATAATGCTCATTGTTTCCATAGAAAATGTACCACCATGCATGGAAATTACTATGAGAGAGAACCCAAACACACTAATATAAATGCATTACTTTGAAATTAAATTTTGAAATTGGACAAAGTCATGTTCCTACATGATGCCTAAACATTCATTGAATACAGTATTGTGACGATGTCAATCGTGCTCTCTACTTATGCATCTGATCTTCTCTTTGTTGATTAATTTTGAGAGTTCAAAATTGTTGTCATGAACTCCTTGAAATAATCCTTTTATAGGAATGAAATGCCACTTAATATATATAGAGATTTATCACATATGTCCTTAATGTTTATGTTTATGACATAATCGCATCAAATCAACACAAAAGAAGATGTGCATTGTAATCTTCCATTGATGTTCTTGGCTGTTTCAAGTTTTTAGTGACAAATGGTGTTCTTGGTTGTCTCAATTTTTTGTTGAGAAATGGTGTTCTTAGTTGTCTCCATAAATATTTGTCTCTAGTTTTAGTTAAAAAAATTATGCATTCATTTGAAATATATATGTTATGTTTCTTATGGTCATGTTCATTCTTGGAAGGTACATCTTTGAGTTCTTTAAGCTTCAACAACGTTGAAGGAACATGGAAGAACACAATTTTAAACATGATTAATAAAATATATAGTTTTATTTATTTGGAAACCCTATAGGTGATATCTACATTAATTTTCCACACCAAACTCTATGATAATATTCATCGAGGTCGTAAGATTTATTTTGACAAACACTTTACATTTTGTCATAATTTTCATTTAAAATATCATTCTCCTTCATACGTCTACCAGTATCATCTAATATTTTCTTCTCTAGTGTTTGTAGAACTTAAATTAGAAACTAAGATAAATCGTATGCCATGTCGACCAGGTAATGCAATGAGTGTGTCCCTTGGGATGAACTTTAGTTCTCTTTGATACCTTTGACATAACACCTTCTAATATTTTTTTATGAACTTTAGTTCTCTTTGATACCTTTGAGATAACACCTTCAAATATTTTTTTCTCCAGGATTTGTAGACGCAGAAATGTTAGGAACTAAGATAGACCTTATGTCATCCTTGGGCATACACCAAGTTATGCTTCTAGCTACCAATGGAGAAGCTCAGGTAGATGTAGCAAGAACTTCTCAATGTCAAGGCCAAGCTGATATGCTCAAGAAAATTCTTGGCTGAGTTTGTCAACACAACTAGTTCTTGAAATGGATATTGGAGGAGTAGAAGAGTACCATTGTAGATAATACGTTAGACAATCCAGTGCTTGAGCCAACTATGGCATTAGATTATTTTTATCAAAGATGGGAAGACATATAAATATGTATTTTTATTGGGAATCTTAATTAACGAGAACGACCATCTTGAAATTCATAGTTAGAGCCACTGTTAATAATTGCAATGAAAATATGATTTACTTTGTATTTTAACAAACACTTAAAAGTATTGGGTATTGTGTGATTTAGTGCAAAATTGAACATAACGAATTGGTTCATACACCATATCACACCATGTGCATGTCTAGCAAGTGTAGAGAAGTTTGCAATAGCCACCATATCATCTTTACATTGGCTCCTTGAAGGTAGTTTGGGAAAAATCTAATGAAGGAAAATGCATGTTTAGTGCATTTGCTTATTCTTTACTAGATTTTCTTCAAAAGGTAAGAAAGATCAAATATATTAAATATTTCTAAATTCTCTCATCCATTTTCATGGTCGATGAATCAACTATAATCCCTTCTAGTTATTTCATATGGCCAAAGTAAGTATGCTCCTTTTTATCATCTCACTCAATGATCCCTAAATGATAGGCCCATGGCCTGTGAACATGGATCTCACAAACATGGATCCTTTGAAAGATTAATAAATAGATTTCTTGTCTCTACAAATAATTACAAGAAATAAGTATGCTCCTTTTTATCATCTCACTCAATGATCCCTCCCTAAATCGTAGGCCTATGGCGTGTGAACATGGATCTCACGAACATGGATCCTTTGAAAGATTAATAAATAGTTTTCTTGTCTCTACAAATAATTACAAGAAGGGGAGTATAACTATGTGCATGATTTCTCTCGGCAACTTGTCTTTGTGTTGTTCTTCTCTCAATTAATTATTTTATATATATTGTGGTGCTTTTATTCATGCTTTAGCTTGCCCAATTATTAGTGAAGGTTGGTTATGCCAAGACTAATTGTTGGATGCATAATCATTGTGATTGTGTTACTTGTAACAATATTTTAAATATGAAGAATAGTAGTTGATAAGAAGAGTCATTCTTTAAGGAATACCAATAATCATTCACTTTGTTTTTATTCACCTTTCATGTCAGTGTCATAACAATGGAGTTACATTTTTTTCTAATGACAAGCCTGATAGTGGTATCAGAGAATGAGGCAACTCCATGATTTCCCCTGGTGTTATCTTCCTTCCTCACGCGCAGAAAAATCCTATGGACTCTTGACTGTCCATTTGTTGATTCTCTAATCGATTTTTGTAGAATGTACATACTAGGGTTTCTCTCCCTCATTTCTCTCATGCATGTGGTTCTTCACACGACTGGTCCTTGACAAAACTCATGATCTCATCACCTTTCCATTATTCTTTGCTCAAAGGATGCCTTATCAAAAATTTGGAACCCACGACTAACAAGTATATATTATTGCTTACTTGTCTTATCACTTGTCCATTCTTGCGTCATCGACTTCTTACTCCCTAACTCATGCTCACACAATACCTTTTTTTTTTTGCAACCTTACCCTAATTTCCATGCGTTCCAACAATGACTCTTCCTCTCTACAATATTTTGGCTGGCTCTCTCCGACCTCAAGAAAATCTTGATGCCAAAACCCTATGTTGTATCCACCATACTAATTTTCCTAAGAAAAGAGGACTTTGGTGTCAATCCTTGACTCTAAACCACTTGGCCTTCATTGTTGGTGTAAAGAATAAAACTGGTGGGGTGAGAGAGGCCTCAACCCAAAATATTTTAAGTGATATACTGCATCCAATGTTCCTTATCCAGGGACTATTTGATATGCATCATGTTCACCATTAGGTTTGGTTGTTGTGTCGACTGTGATCAATTTGGAAAACCACCCAAAGGTTTCATGACTAACAGAGTGCAACCAATTCATCTACTTGGAAACTTAGTTGAGTCTAGACATTGGTTATGGTTCTTTGACTCGAGGTTGTCGACCTGTTGTACCTATAATTTCAAACCATTTCATATGTAGCATCCCAATTCAAGCCTATTGCATAACTCAAATTCTCATAACCATGTGTGCTCTTCCTATGAATGGAGAAAATTTTCAATGACAAATGGAGATGGAGATGTTAGGTATCAACACGCAGACTTACTTCTCTCTTATGCCAAAAGAAGATGGAGAGATTAGGTATCGACAGACAAATGTTGGGTGTGGAGATGTCGGGTATTGACACAAAAAATTAATTCTCTCTTATGAAAAGGACAAGTATGGAGGAAAGGAACATAATTAGAGAAACAAAGAATATTGGCCAATTTGCATTTCACAAAAAATGATATATAAACATGTCTTCTAGCATGGGGCTCTCAAATAATGCAATTTCATTTCTATAAAAAACTAATAAAATCGAATTGAAGTCCATAATGAGCACCTCTTTGTATTAAGCAATTTGGAGTTTGATGCACAACTTAGTGAAGAGATCAGTTTATTAATCATTGAAATGACTAAGAACTCGAACATGTCTAAGTCAATTACTCGTTAGGTTTTTCCAATATCCAAGAGGATAAAACCAATTATAGAGTGCCTAGAAAAATCCCTCCCAATTAGTAATCAAACATGGTGTGGAACTACCAAATTCATTATCATTGTGTTCTGTATAAATCCCAAAAGTTTCATGGAAAGTATACCACTACCAATCCATCTAGATATGGCTTAGCAAGGGTTAAGAATTCAACTGTTGGCATGCATTGACTTGATTTGAAGAATAATGTAAGACTATTAATCTAACAATCAATCTTTTCACCATGCATGAAACCTAGTAATCAAACATGGTGTGGAACTTCCAAATTCATTTTCATTGTATTCTATATAAATCCCAAAAGTTTCCTGAAAAGTATACCACCAATCCAATTCCAATCCATCTAGCTATAGCTTAGCAAGGGTTAAGAATTCAACTTTTGACATGCATTTACCTGATTTGAAGAATAATGTAAGACTATTAATCTAAGAATCAATATTTTCACCATGCATGAAACCACCATATCTAGGGAGAGAGATGTTTGTGTCTAACTAAAATCCCAGATATTAAACTAAAGCATGGGGGTGCATCATTTCTTGCAAAACTTGGAGTATTTTAGGGATGATATAACAATCATATCTCGCAAACTCTTTCAAAGTTGATTCATAGTGGGTTTCCATGAATACTAAAGAGACAAGTGCCTATTCCTTGAGAAAATGTTGAAAAATGCTAGGGTGGAGATGAAAATTTTAAATGAGAACCCATATTAGAAAACTAAATGGATTTTGGGTGGGTGTAGGAGCTAAAAGAAACTGAAAATTGAAGGGAATGCACCTAGGGCGAAGGCATGATCCCGAAATAAGGAACCTAGTCATTGAATATGAAATAATTTTGAGTGGTTGAGTAATCTAAAAAGAACCAAAACTATACTAAAAATCGGGCCTTAATTGAGGTATTTAATACCAAATGATAATCCAGCAAACAACAACACAAGAAAATGATGAAGGTAGAATCTTACAAATAGAAACACATATGAAAATTGGTATCAAAATAGATTTTAATTTTCCATCCTTTAGTAAAATATCTCTTATATCAATTACAAAGGATCCAATATGATTGAATTTGACAAATTCAAATTTAACTATTTAGAAATAATATAAACTAAAAATTACATGGAACTTAATGTTAACCATACCTTTATTTTCCTATCACTAACTACTAATACAATAAATTATTAATGAAATGTGGAACATCGTGCCTTTATTCTCCTATAACTAACTACTAATAAGATAAATTATTAATGAAATGTGGCACATCATCCTTCGAAGTGTGTATATAGAATCTTTCATTAACTAATTATTTTTAAGGTTGTGTGCATGAAATTGGTGGTAAATAAAGTGGTAAGGGTGTCAGCAGGAAGACACACCAATAGGAACACATGCATGTTTCCATGGACACATACATGTTATCTAATAACACCTGCACATTCCTCTCGTGCCCTTTTTTAAGAGACCGTAGGCGTGATTTTTTCCCATTTGCATAGACGACACCTCATGTATTCCTTTCATTGAGATAGAGAGGAGCATAGCACCAAGAAAAGACTTGAGATATTTCCACCATGTCTAACAAAAGATATGTGTGCTTGAATTTTCCTTCCACTCTAGTTACTTTTTACTTTTATTCAATTAATTTAATATCTTCTAAAACAATTGAAAGTATAGAAACTTCTAATATTCTAGTAAAATACCATCTAGAAAATTCATAGAGAGTCACATCTTTCATTGCCTAAAATTTCCCCTCTAAAAATAACTATAGTGAATTTACAAGAAAAAGAGAAGCGGAGTGGGACATTTTGCATATATTCCTCCCTTTAAATCAATCTCCAAGATGTACAACATACTCCATATATATTTATTCATGGATATTCTCATTCAATAGTGTATTCTTAAGATATATTTGATGAATATGCCATCTAATACTTGAAGAAAGATAAATAATTATTTGAATAGTATTAATTCTTATTTGAATTACTCTATGCCCCCATTTGAATTAAATTTTGTCTTATAAACCCAATTGGAAACCCTATAACATTTATTCATTTAGGACACGACAAAAGATCCCATGTTTGGTTCTTTGTCGTTCCATCTGTTAAGAACCAAATATCAATATAGCATAGAAAAACCTCAAAATAAGTACTCAACGCCTTGAAAAAGAGAGAAACTCAAATAATAAGCCTCTTCGAGGGGGCAACCTCCTTATGCCCACATAAATGTACAATTACAAGATGATTCAAAATGAGAATGACTCCTTGGTATATATAGGAGACTAGGAGGTATAATTACAACTAATGGACTAAAGATGACATAAATAAAATAACATTACTAATATAATATGCCCTAATTAAGGGGTAATGAGCCACTATTTAGGGCTTAGCATGCCCCTCCCATTGAGACAAGCGTTGTCCGCAACACTTGAGTAACTATGGATGCTTATGTATAAAAGACTCATCTTCCCAAGTGGAATCTCCAGCCAATAGTTTCCTCCATTTAATGAGATACTCTAAAATGGATCTATTCCTCAGCTGGCGAATTCTTGTGTCAGTGATGGCTTCAAGATCCAATATTATTTTTCTTTCCTCATCAAGTTTTGGTAGTATAGTTTGAACTGGGATCTTGTCACCTATAACCTTCTTTAAGCATGAAACATGGAAAACTGGGTGTACTCGTGAAGATGTAGGCAACTCCAATTTGTATTCCATAGTACCAATCTTTTGCAGCACCTTATAATGGCCATAGTACTTTGGTGATAATTTATTATCCTGCTTGGCTTGCTTGAGGGACATTTGTTTGTATGGTTGTAGTCTTAAAAACACCCAATCCCCTACTTCAAAACTTATTTC
>SNQJ01S0002679.1:0-12935 GCA_010110895.2 Picea sitchensis
TAAACTAGTCAAAGTTCCTATTCCATTTGGTGTAAAGTAATCTATGGATCAGTGTCCCAAGACACAACAAGAGGAGGAGGACATGTCTCATGTTCCATATGCGAGTGCAGTTGGCCATTAGACTGGACATTGCACATGCAGTGGGATTTTTGAACAGGTATATGTCAAATCCAGGGAAGGAGCATTGGACAAAAATAAAAAGGGTTTTCATGTCTTTACGTGGCACTCCTAGCTATGGATTGTCCTACCAAGGAAGACTGGGATTGGATAGAGTGGTGGATATGCATGGAAATGTGGATGCAGACTAGGCTAGAGATCTGGATTGTAGGATATTGACAAGTGGGTATGCATTTAACCTGTTTGGAGGAGCAATAAGTTGGATGAGCAAAAGACAAGTTGTAGTGGCAGTTTCAACCACATAAGTTAGATACATGGTAGCCACTCATGCAAGTAAGTAAGTAGTATGGTTACAAATAATGTGTTCACGTATTGGGTTGTTACATCAAGCTATAAGGATAGATTGAGATAGTCGTAGTGCAAATTTTTGGGTGAAGAACCCAGCTTATCATTAAAAAAAAAAACATATTTCTATTCAATATCACTTTGTGAGAGACGTGGTTGAAGAAAAGAAAGTATTGCTACTGAAGGTGGACACTTTAAAGAATGTTTCAGATTCATTAACAAAATCTCTGAGCACTGAGAAGTTCTCTGGGTGTAGAGGATCCATGGGCATTGATGCCCTGGATTGTTGAGTATGTAGCCCTGTAACCCCCTGTATGAAAAGAAAAAAATGAGTGGGAGAATATTGGGTATGTGTTCTATTTTTGTGCAGGAGTAGTAGTGTTTGCGTTGTGTCAGGCATGCAGTGGGGTGCAGTGGTACAGGGGTAGCGCCTCGAGAATTGTTTTTGCCTCAGGAAACGTGTCACATTTTTGGGAAGTTTTTTGGCACATGGTTTTTGTCAATGGTTTTCTATTTTTGGTTATGGAATTAGGCTTGTTGACTAATAGAGGTCATCGGGTTAGGGTTTTGGATGCAACTCGCTCCTAAATGTATATTGTATTGTAAACAATGTATCAGGATGAATGAATATAGAATATGTTGGTCTTCTCAGTTTGGGTTTCGAGGGGAAAAATATCTGTGTAATGTCAATATTTACCATTGTATATTTTTTGTTCTTTTACTGAAAATCTGTTTGCAGTAAATATTGTACAAGGTTAAAATCTACAATTTTCATGGGCCCTCCCATGGAGTCAAACCCAGTCTCGCTCTGATACCATGTTGAATTTTTATATGAGATTATATAAGATAGACATGTTATTACAATGATGATTGTTTCATATATATAGAACATATGGTGACCATCCATGAAAGATGTGTCCCTTGGATAATATGTAACTATTTATTATTATTATTACTTATTATATATATTATTTAATAATCAATAATTGTATTATTAATTATTAATCTAGGAGAATGTCTTCCCATGTTGTACAAAAATCAACATAAGGAAGACCACAAACCAATATAGTGGTGTAATGATGATGAAAAACTCTAGAACCCGACTCTAAGATCAATGGTTCCCAAGACATTTCCTAAGTTATATAGAAGCTGAAGTTGATCTCTTGTGCTAATTGAAAGTGTGCTTGAAGTATCACTTTCAATTGTTGTTAGGTACAAGGTGAAAGGATGAAAATGTTGTCCCCCCTTTTAGGTACAAGGTGAAAGGACACAAATCCTTTCACTATGCGTCAATGATTGAGAGTGAATTATGTGGTATCACTAAGATATCTTCTTAGCTATTTATGACCACCAAAAAGAAGTCATCCACCCATAGTCATTCTTTAATATTGCATATTTCTTATTGTTCGAACATATGTTTGAATGACGATTATGTTGTGCACAATGTTGGAAAGGATGAATATCAAGCATTGATCTTCCATACGGTCAACTAGCTAACAATGTTGGCATTTCTAAATCCTCTCTTGAACACTCTCGAACTTGATCAATTTGGTGTAATCTTAATTATGAAAAGTGACATTATTTTCATATCTGATACTAGCTCTATGTCTGTTGTGTTGAATTTCTTGCATAGGTCTGATGAATGTATTGGAAAGAGGAAGTTGAACTTCCCTTGTACTTGAATCTAAGGATGGATTATTGAGTTCCTCGTGCTTTGGCTATTGGTCTAAATAGGAAGCATCATCTTCATCATCTTCTAAAAGAGGGTTTTGGACTCATTTAGAATGTTGTCAAAGATTCTTTAGCTAAAGTGCTTCATGAAGAAGTCGAGTTGAGTTTGCAACAATGTTGATTTGGCTTGTGAAACTTACAATCAAGTTACAAGAGAGTGCAAAGTGGTTTTTTCAATGGTTATGTTATTGTTCATAGAAAAGAGGATTAGAGTGTTCAGTAACTCTAATATTTCCTCAACTCAATCAATAACAAACCTTAGTTCCTCAACTCAATCAATAGCAAACCTTGCAGTGTTTCTTACAACTCCGCCCTTTAACAATCAAACTCTACTATGGAAATAACAAATGAGGGATGTTGGGTTCTACCAAAAATGCACTTGTTTATCAACGCAGAATGAAGGGATGTATACCAAATTCATTGTCGAACACCACATTGAATCGTCCTACAGTTTCATTATTGCTATCATCAACCACCCTCAACGGACACTTTCTATGGGGTCTACCTTTCAATCCTATGCCTTTGGTCATCAATGAATATAATGCTTGTCTTGAAAGGTATGTCACTATATCAACTTATTAGATCCTTACAATTTTCATTTCCAAAATTTCATCACTTAAATAAACTGATTATTTACCGCAAGTTATATATTAATATGAAAAGCGTAATGGAAATTCTCTCCGAAGCAACAATCTAGAATCACATCTATGTTTACAAGGACAAAGATGGCACAACCAAGGATTGAAAACACAACCCACCCATCTGGATAGCAATAAATCTCGTGGAATAAAGCTGGATTTCATCAATAAGCTGTCCAAGTTGTTGGGAGAAATAAAATCCAATCTGTGAGTGGATCGAGAGGCCTACGATCACATGTCTTCTAGTCCTTCCATAGATCTACCCCGCCAACATCTATCTCCTTCACCACTTCTATACAGGCTTCAAAATATTCATATGTACATTGATTTGTATGATGTCGGTAATTACTAGAAATGCTACCCCTCTTGCGTCTAGCATAAGCTTGTTGTTCTTCAACAAATCTTCGACAAATATGTGCACATATCAAGGATCGTTTAGAGACATCTCGTGCAATTCTTGTAACTCCTTCAACTCTGCAATAAACTGGACAAGGAATTGAGAGGTGAGATTGGAAACTCAAATTTACGCTCTGCTCGTTTCGTGGATGGATCCCTCTATCAAACATAGCGGTATGGCGAACACTGGTGGCAATGGTAGGGAGAATTTGCATGGGCAGAATTCCTGCAGACTATGAAGGGCGTATATCACGTGGGGTCTTTTCTTTGCAATCTGTGAATATTGGATCAAATATAGTTCTGTCTTTGAAGCACTTTGTGTTCCTCTTTCGGCTGGGTAAGTCGCTTGTACTAGTAGTAGTTTTCCCACTACATGAGGGAATGCTTCGACGGTTTCAAGCATGAAAAAGTGATTTTATGTCCACCATTACGTATGAAATACTTGTTTGAACATGAAAGATCATGGTAATGCAATCATTGGTTGATTGAAGTCCATTTATTTAAAGGGAGACAACCAGAAACCATGGATCCCGTAGCCAGTCTTCCAATTATTCATACTTATGAACTTCTTCAGCAACGGCGTATACAAAAACCATGAGTAATTATCGTGTCATTTGGTAGCTGGAGCCATTCTACCCTGTGTGGAAGCACTTCTAAAACTGTAGAGAATAGGGTTTCGATATCGATCAAAGTCTACGCCCGAGATAAGGGTTTTCTTCCACGATCGAAGATAGAAGGGGCACAAACAAGGTGTCATGCGTTGCATTGAATTCAAGCGTGAGAGATGGATTGAATGTCGACAACAGTCTCCAGCAAACAATTGACGGTCGAAGTAAGGCTCCCAGAATCTCAGCTGGAATGACCAAAATGTTCAATAACACCCAATAGACTGACAAAAAGTTCCAATGGCCTTCGAGGGACTGATAGAGCATATTAGGGTTTATAAGACGGTTCTACATTAGTAGACTGAATCTCAACGCTCAAAGGCACATATTAATGACGATGGGTGCAGACTCGGATGTAGACAGAGGGTGTTTTCTACAGAACTCAGCTATGAAAGGCTACCATATCTCAATTCATGCCTACAAACTAAGCCGCTTTGATACCATTATTGGAATGCTTATATAAAAAAGATAAGCATGAGGTGCATTACTCATCAATGATACATGTATTAATACGATGATGTTTGAAGTTTGGATTCATATTCCAACATATGTCTTGGACCCTCGACGAACGTTACAATCACTTACATTTCACATTCTATGAAGTGTGGAATAACTTAACCCTAACTGCATTAAGTTTCCAACATTATACTCATTGATGTATTATACGCATTGATGTGATAGAGGTTAAAATGGAAAGACTCTTAAGGATTGTTCTTATCACAATGGTGGAATCGGATCTTTCCTTACCAGATTCATATTTATTGAGATAGATTAACAATGATTCCTTGAATATCTTAACAAAGATAGCCTCAAGTGGTTCAATAAAGGCATAAACCCTGCAACTCCTGAAAAGATTGATGCAACATTTGTTTTAGCTCAAAATGAAAAAGGAAAGTAGTTACGCCTAGCGTAGTGGTTATTTTTGTTCACCATTTCGAACCCAATTACATCAGTATAGTGCCATTGAAAATACATGGATTGATGCATGTGAAACTGTGATTTTGAAAATGAAAAGTATGCTTCAAGTATTGAAGCACATACCATAATATTTGATATGGGAAATAGTATAAACCTGTTATATAACTATCTCTTGGATAAGTGTCCATAGGTCCTAGCACTTGAGGCTGTAGTTCTGATACCGTATGTAATGACTCATCTAGCCATTAAATATTTAATATATATTTATTGAGACATTAAATCTCTAATTCGTAAAACCAATACACATAAATTATAACCAAAAATTTAACAAGGTAAAAGAATATTAATTGCATAATTCACATGACACCATATTGGTGAGAAGCTTACCTAAGATCTAAATACCTTAAATTACTTGTAATGTTATAATTCGTAATTCGTAAAACCAATACACATAAATTATAACCAAAAATTTAATAAGGTAAAAGAATATTAATTGCATAATTCACATGACACCATATTGGTGAGGAGCTTACCTAAGATCTAAATACCTTAAATTACTTGTAATGTTATGCTTGTTAATCCACTCCCCAAGCTTTGATCTAGTATGCCACAGCAACAAGGTGAGGCATGAATCATCTCTCTACAAATTCCCCCTTTGTCATCAGACTTAGAACTTCTGATCCCTCAATCAACCAACTATGTAAGCCTTCATGATTGTACTAAAAAAAATATTCCTTACTTTCTTTTCCACCTTTAAATATATAGTCTTTCTTACATATCCATGCAAGAATATTTTCATGCACGAGTATCACTTGTCACTGTGAACTGTTTTTCTTATCTTAATTTAACTTAATTGATTCTTCCAAAAATTAATCTTTTCTTACTTTATCTTTTTATTCTAATAGTAAAGTAATCATTTTATTTATATATTTATTATTTTACTTTATTTATAATTTTCTTTATTTTATTTTTATACCTTTTGTTTAATTATTTATAATGGTTAAGAACATGTGTTTCCTCCTAATAGGTCACCGGTTCAAATCCATAGGGGGTAGGGTATGTATACCTCCGTAGTAGTCAAATCTCTCTACAGAGAGGGTCCCTTGTCCTACAAACAAGGGGGTTTCATACACCAATTTGGTGTCTCACTTATTATTATTATTGTTGTTGTTATTGTAATATTTATTATTATTATTATTATTTACGATTATAATTGCTATCATGTACTATTATAATAATTTGTTATTATATTTATCACTATTATAATAATAATTATTTATTTAATATTATGGGGCATTAAGCTTTAATCACAAATATCACTTCACTTAATTGGTCTTGGGTGTCTAGGTAATTAGCTAGTGGTAATCATGAGGGATCTCTAGTACTCTGTAAGTTCGTAAGAAGAGTTCTAAGAGAAGTCAACGATTCATCAATTTCCATGTTTATATTTGTCAGTTTTAAGTTGGGATTTAGTGTGTGTTCGTGTGGTTGTGCTACTCTTGGGTTTTGTATAGCCTCCATGTTAAATATGTTTGTTGCAATATAGCAATGTAAAATATAGTTTGGGTTTATTTTGTTAACATTTAAACAAATTAGGAAAAGAAAATGCATTCAAATACTTACCTAGGAACAACTGAAGATGATGCTAGGAGAGTGTGGGTGCCATGTAGCAAAATCCAACCAACAATTTGCTCAATAAATCTTAAGAACATATGAAACGGTCTATTCATTTGTTAAATAGACTGACCGATGCCCCTTTTATATTTTTAAATCAAGGAATGTGTGCACATTTCTAAAGTGCAAGCACATTTCTAGGAATGTGTGCACATTCCTACAAATGTGTGGGCATTCTTAAGAATCCATGTGCATTCTTGTTGATTGGTTGACATGGCCTCCTTTGTGCCAGTTCGAGGGATGTCATGCCTCTCACATCAGAAATGCATGTGAATTGTTAGGAACACACACATTACTAGTAACACACTTGCGAGGAATGTGCACAGATTCATACATGAGTGCATTCATGATCATCCCATTCTTATTACTGTGTCCATCAACTTCTTAGGTTATCTATTGATATTGTGGCTAATATTGAAATTGGAGATTATATTTTCACACTAATCATATATATTTAATAAAATAGTTTTTTATTGAATCTAGTAAGCTACTATAATTTTATAAAATATTAATAAGTGATTAGTTATTTTTTATATGGAAAATATNGTTAATGTTTAAGCCATTATTATAGTTCTCTGCATTTCAATGAATAACAACAACATAAGATAAGATCACTGAGAAATACACCATCACAAGAGACACATCATTTATTCTGGGAAACCCTCATGAGGTAGAAAACCCAGCAAAACTTCCTTAATATAGATAGTCAATACAATGCCAAGAGATAACTCGAACAAGTACATAAAGTCATCTCCTAAAGATGCACCTCTCTCTCTCTCTCTTATCGAGCTGCAGCTCTGAAACTTGTCTCTCAAATGAACAAGTGAGTGTGTGTCTAAGTGAGGCACTNAAACTTGTCTCTCAAATGAACAAGTGAGTGTGTGTCTAAGTGAGGCACTAGCCTCCTTATTTATACAAGACTGGCACGTGTGGGAGTGTCCTTTCACTGGCAGGGCCGAATTATTCTCCTGGGTGGTTATAACCACCTTTATTATATTATGGGGCCTCTTTGATATATTATGGGGCCGACATCTTCTTTTACCTATTACAATTATATTATGACCAATCCACAAAAGGGGATTTGGTCCTTTTACAATAGTCGACATCATCAATCCAAAATGGGGATTGATCCAATGAATAATATATCAAATAATAATAAGAATACACTTTGCAGTTACATTATTTCAACACTGCCCCTTAACAAGAAGGGTATTCTTCAACAACATTAGATGAGAGAGAGGCCTTTATCATCAACAACATCAGGAGGACAAAATCATCAATATCATCTTGGAACATTGACTGGTGTATCTATAAATCATCAAAAAATTTCTTCATCGGTAGCATCGTCATTCTCAAAGCAATGCAATCATCATCTCCATCAATATGTATTAGTATAAAACTAATACATCATCATCATCACAACATGAGGTTGGCTCATCATCATAATACAAGACTGGCTTTACGTCACAACTGTCAAGCTAGAAGCAAGATACTAGACTAGCCTTACATCACAGCTTCTCAAGTTGGAAGCACAGTGCTAGTCTCATCTCAAGGTCTTTCTTTATGTCGCAACACTCAAGATGGAAGCAAGATACTAGATTGGCTTTACGTCACAACTATCAAGCTGGAAGCACAGTACTAGTCTCATCTCATCGTCTTGCTTTATGTCACAACAGACTGGATTTACGTCACAACTATGAAGATGGAAGCACAATACTAGTCTCATATTATCATCTTTCTTTATGTCACAACTATCAAGCTAGAAGCAAGATACTAGACTGGATTTACGTTACAACTATCAAGCCAGAAGCACAAATCTAGTCACATCACATCATCTTTCTTTACGTCATAGCAATCAAGCTGGAAGGAAGATACTAGAGTGGATTTACCTTGCAACTATCAAGTCGGAAGCACGGTTCTAGTCTCATCACATCTTCTTTCTTTACGTCATAGAAATCAAGCTGGAAGCAAGATACTAGACTCGCTTTACGTTGCAGTTGTCAAGCCAGAAACATAGTGCTAGTCACATCTCATCTAGACTTGCTTTACGTCACAGCAGTTAAGCTGGAAGCATAGTACTAGGTATATCTCATCACAACAACTAGACTTTATTTACGTTGCAGCAGTTAAGCTCGAAGCATAGTACTAGGTATATCTCATCAAAACATTGTATTGGCTTTATGTCACAGTAATAAGGCTGGAAGCACAATATGAGATATATCTCTATACAACACTTGTATTGGTTGTATGTCACAGTAATGAAGCTGGAAGAGAAGTACTAGATATATCTCCACATAACACTACCCGCCCTTTCAAGGGAGGTCCTTTCGGACTATACCGATCTTATCTCGAAAGTGCTCAAAATTTAAACGAGATAGAGGCTTGGTCAACACATCAACAACTTGTTCATCCGTGCTAATGTACTGGAGCTTTATGGATCCTTTCTGCACCATATCATAGATGTAATGATATCGAATCTCTATGTGCTTCGACTTATCATGGAATACAATATTTTTTGTCATCTTTATGTAGCTCTGGTTGCCACATAGGATCATGGTTGCTTCCATCTCTAGGTCAAATAGACTGGTCAACAACTTTTGAAGTCATATAGCTTCGCAACTGGAAAAACATGTAGCAATGTATTATGCTTCTGTTGTGCTGAGATCAATGCCAAATTGCTTCCTACTCTGCCATGAGATCATGGTTGATCCCAAACTGAAACAACATCTTGAAGTGTTTTTCCTGTCAGAAACACTTCCTGCCCAATCTGAATCAATGTACCCACTCAATGTGAAATCATGATCTCCATCATAAATGAGACCATAATCTAATGTACCCTTAAGGTACCTCATCACATGTTTTGCGGCCACTAGGTGAACATGTCTGGGCTCTACCAGAAACTGACTCAAGGTGTTCACGGAAAAACAAATATCTAGTCTGGTGTTCGTTAGGTACATCAACGATCCAATACTCTGTCTATACAGTGTGGAATCAATCAATTCTGAGGAAGTGTCGACCAACACCTTCAGCTTCATTTACATGGGTGTATTCATGGGCTTGCACTCTAACATGTCGAATCTCTTCAAGATTTCGAATGCATACTTCCTTGGTTAAGGAAGATCCTATCTGGACTCTGCCATACCTCAAGACCTAAGAAATAGTGCATTAGACCAAGGTCTTTCAACTCAAATTCTGAATTGAGTCTCTTCTTACATTCAGTGATGAGATTTTCTTCTCCAGTTAAGAATAAGTCATCCACTTACAGTAATAGTATTACTAGCTCATCGTTGATAACCTTGAAGTAGAGGTTGGAATCTTCTTTACTCTTGGTAAAGCCCAAGCTCATGAGAAAGCTATCTATCTAGCCATACCAAGCTCTAGGATATTGCTTCAATCCATACAAGGCTTTCCTCAACTTGTAGACATGAGACTTCCTGTAATGTATCGCAAAATTTACATAAAAAAAAATAAAATTGTTTGGGAACATTGAATTGGTTTTTTTGTATCCTTGAGGCCGTTCAAACACTTGTCTATCCTAAGGTACATTCGTCTTACTTATTTCACTCCTCTATCCTATTAACATAGGGTCGATATTTCTTTTGGTAAAGTGTTACTTATGACAACATATCTATAATTAAGGACCCTTTGTCTCATGGTAACTCAATACTATCCACTATCTTATTCCTAAGCCACTCTAAGACATGTAGTAATATCCACTTAGAGTCTCGCTATCCTATAATGTAAGGTTAGAGGTGCCAGACCTATAAGAGACCGATCCCTTAAGTGTAAGTAGGATTATACAATCTACAAGGAGATATTAATCTTATTCGGAAAACAAAGTTGAAGTGGGTTAACTTCGGCCACTTAAAAAATTGCACCTTGAATTTATAGCGCACAGGGGTTAAACTTATTAGAGAATGGGGATTATGATTGCTGGCACACAACTCGTTAGGTAACGACAAGGCCCAAACATTTTGGTGTTTAATGCAGGGTAGTTGGATTCGACATGAAACGGTGTAGTGACACCTTCCTCCGGTTGCCTCGCCATCAATGCCCTTGACTTCGATATAGGTGGAAGGAACTATGCCTTAAAGGCCTTTCTGCACAATGTAATACACTTGGGAAAGTGTCTATTCGACACAGAGCTCGACTGGTGTGCTTCCAAGGAAACATTGACACCTTCCCGATAATCACATGGCCTATGTACGAGCTCCTTCTCTCCTTTTTCTCCATTCGGAGGTTACCCTGCGCCTTTCACTCTCATTCGGATTTTTGGTTTGGGTGAGAGAGGATTCACCGTTTCAGGCCATTCTGTTCGATCCCTACTGAAGGTTTTTTTTTGTGAAGGATAGAGAAAGGTCTCATACCAAAACCTTTGTTGGCTCAAGCCTCATGGCTGGGGTATACGGTTCAGTCTCTGTGCTAAGTGCATGGAGGTTCTTTGTGATGCTTTCCGATAGCTGTTCTGTGTGGTAAGTCTTAGCTTTGGCTCTCTTTTATTTACATTTTTAAAACAAACATTATGCTATTTTGTGGTTCTGTGCACACCTCTGTTCTTTGATAGTTTCTTCATCTTTTCCAGGGTGCTTGTCTGTGGTTCTCTACACAGATCTGTTCGTTGATAATGTCTTCATCTTTTTCCAGGGTACTTGTCTGTGGTTCTGTGTACAACTCTATTTGTTGATAATGTCTTTGTCTTTTTCCAGGGTACTGTGTTAGGAAAGAAAAAGAGTTGGCTTCTGTTTTATAAGGGTTTTGACTCCTAATCTATTTTATCCATGTTACTACATGATACGACCTATTGGGCCAAGCCATTACTCATATACAAAGTATGGAACTTAAATCGGTTAAACCCCTTGTTATTATTTCTTGTTCTCCTCCGTTCGAGAGTCCTTTATACCCTTGTTATTTTGTGTCTTGGTTCGGTTAAACCCATGTTATTATCTTCTGGTCTCCTCCATTGGATGGTCCATTAAATTCTTGTTATTGTTTTCCTGGTCTTCTGTGGTTGGCTTTAGTGTTAACAGGTAACATCGATTTAGAGGTGAATTTCTTCCCACTTGCCGAACACGTTTAATCTCTTCTATTAAGTTGAATGCATGAAGGTTTATGTTTACCATGCATAGTTTTTACGCCATTTAATCTTTCTATTATTCTTGTATTATCCCTTCGGATTACATACTAGTATCTATTTTTAATGATGGGCCCCTGGTTGTGCGAGGGTACCCATTAGGGAGGCACGAACACCCATTCCCCTCTCGGTCCAGGCAATGTAACTCAATGAAAGTAGGTATACATCATTTGCTTCAGTTAAGTATTCAACCGGTCCCCTTTTTTATCATTTCCTATTCTGAAATTTAAATACCTTACCCTGTTGGTTATGTTTTAATACTTTTCATTACTTCTGTGCACGTATAGGCATGCCGAAGCAAGGGAACGCCCTCCTCACTTCAACAAAAGGTATTCGGGTTCCTACGCAGTTGCTAAGTTATTTGTCATGATTCAAACCCCACTGAGAGGTTAATTCCAAGTTCGGGGCTATGCTCTGAATTGTATAAAAATGTATTCTGGGGTACCGAACCATCACACAGTGTGCACCTTGTTTGAATTTAGTAACTAGTCCGTCGATTGTTAAAAACAATATAGTGCTCATTATATCATGTGTATTAGTTCTATTGGGGTTTTGGAACTCTGAAGTATTTCCTCTGTATAATATAATTTTTTTTTTTGTTCTGGCTATCATAGTTACTTTATTCCAGAATTAAATCTCATTACTGGATGTGTAAACCCCTTTCCGAAATGAATCGGCCATGCATAGTGATTATGCCTAGGGTTTGATTCTTTCCCATAATTAATATAGTTATTTTTGTTTATGCTCCAATGGAAGAAGTAACTAGTTTCTGTTTCACGCATCACAAGTCATCTTCATTATGTTCTTTAGTTATAAATGTTGAATAACCTTTATCGATCTGCTTACTCGTGGAAAATTTTCTTCAGTATGAGTTTGGATACCCTCCTCGTATGCATTCTACCTTCTGTGTCAATTACCATGGTTCAATATGCCCTTAACGGACTGCTCACCAGTGAACTAGATAGCTTCAATGCAATTCGTGTACTATTTTCTTTCTGTTTTCTGTTATGGATTATTCTATAAGTTCCATATACATCTAAGCACTAGAAGGTTCGATGGTCATCATTATTCGTTATGACTCGTGCTTTAATACCTTCTATTTCTGTTATCGCTATTTACAAAAGACTCTATAGGACTGTTTGGGTTACGTGACAAGGAATCTTTTATCCTCTGTTCTTGTTTTATATTGATTAAACCCTCTATGGGTCTGCTCACACAAATAAGACATAGTCTATTCAATAAGACAGGACCTGTAGTTTAACTATGGGTAAGCCTTTTTCTTACAGGGTCTTACCTTACTATCGTAACTATCTCCATTAT
>SNQJ01S0002679.1:21901-51082 GCA_010110895.2 Picea sitchensis
ACCAACTAGATCCTGGGATGTCTCTGTTGGAGCGAGGTTTTCCTCCTCAAGAGAAAGATGTACCTTATTGGGGTGACATTGATAGGGTTACCTCTGTGTTATGTCAATCTAGGCCTACTTTCTTTTGGGATTGGGGAAGTATAGATTGTATGATAACACGACCGTGCTTACATTTGTAGAGTGCATGCACGTTTCTAGGAATGTGTGCACATTCCTAGAAACACATTCACATTCTTAAAAATGTGTGCGTTCTTTATCAAGGTCTCACATGGCCTCTTCCATGGTGGTTTGAGGGATTTCAAAGGCATGGACGTTGCTAGGAACGCAAAAATATTACTAGAAATGTGTATGAGTTACTACAAATTTGCACATATTAGTGAGTGCATTAGTGATCACCTTGTTGCCACTATTTTCTCCATCAACTTCTTGGAGTCACCTTTTTATATATAAATATATTTGAGTAGTTCTAAGTTACCTATTAATAAATTGTAAGTAATTTTGATACTACACAAAATAGAAAAATCTAATCATAAAACACACATACTAAATCATAAATCTAATCATAAATCAAAATAGGTTTAGCTGTTGAATGTTTGAAAATTGTTTTTGCCATTAACATAGATATAGGGTTTTGTCATTAATATAAAATAGAAATCAAATAATGAAATGCGTTAAATGCAGCCACGTCCTCGACTGTACATCTTCTGGACGGCACAATTAAATGCAGCCACGTCCTCGACGGTATACCTTCTCAACGGTACAATGTGATGCATTAAATGCAGCCACCCTAGGAAACATTACACCGCATCCTTTTACAAAAGTTTTCAGAGTTCTGTGGACATCTTGCTCGTCGGAGATTCCAAACTTCTGCGAAGCATTTTGTTCATAGAACTTTCCACAGTTTGAATGGCTGAACAGCTCGAGTATAAATGTCCAGCGGATAAGGCGTGGTATGCTGTATCCGTCGACTATGGATACAGTCCGTACTTTACAGTTACATACGAAGGTGTGGAAGAACGAGAGGAGGAAGAGGTCAATATGCAAATCGCCATGAAAGTAAAGAACGCGAGAGAGAGTTTTCGACTCGTCTCCAAGCAATTACAAGATTCTCAGTGCAGCCAGGTGATAGAGAATATGCTAGTATGTGCATTATACCAGTGGAATGGAGCGGAGCTTTATTACGACGCACGGGTCACAGAGGTTAAATTTATTTCTTATAGAGAGTATTTTCTTTTTAATCAATAAAGTTTTTGATTGGAGAAATAAATAGATTTGTTTTTTTATCAAATTTTTGTATTGCGTTTCTATAGTCCTCCGTCTCTGGAAATCCTTAGATTATGTCTTTTCCAAGTCATTATATTGCCTTGCATGTTATAGAGTTCATGAATTGCTAAAAGATAGGTTTAAAAGATAGGTTAAGAGTTGTTTTTTTTTCAAATCTTTTTCATGATTTTAGGGGTTAAGTTTATGTTAAGGGTTAATTTTTTAGATTAGTTATTTTAAAAATGATTAGTCCACATATTTTAAAGGATAAAATTATTTTACGTTTATAAAAAATATAAAAGATCTTTATAAATTTAAATATTTTTACAAAAATATCTAAAAATATTTATAGATTAGGAAATATTTATAGTTAACCTATGAAGGATTAGTAAGATTGACCAAACTTTTTACATTTTAAAATAATTTTTCATCCTTAAAATCATCCACAACACACAATGCGTCTATACCTAAACACAATACAAAAGCAATTTTCCATTAACTTGTAACAGGGTATATTATCTCATGGCAGGTTAACCGGAATCAGCACGAGCCTGAAAAGTGTGATTGTACTTTCAAGGTGCGATGGGTAGACGGTCCAGGTAAGGGTGAAATTAGTAGTCTTCAAGTTCAACATATTTGTTTACCGACAGAGGGAAGCGCTAATGCTCGCCCCGAAGTACGGTTTCTTGAGCTCTTCGTAGAAGGATTTAAAAGGTTTAAAGATGGAGATATCAGTATCGTGACACCCGGAAGGGGAAGGGTTGATCCTGCCACCGCAAAACAGATTATTCGGAGCCTCCTGCAATAAAGCTGAGGAAGAGATAATGCCTGATGACTTGAAATGTTATGTTATGTTATGTTAGGGCAGGGAAAAGGATTTGAAAGAACAGTAATGTTATGTTTCTGTTAGGGCAAGGAAAAAGATTTGAAAGAACAACAATGAATACAATTTCAAATTTACTTTTTAGATTTTGAACCGCTATTTGGTTTTCAATAGTTATTCATTTTTCAATGGTTATACTTGTTTTGGAATGAATTACGATACTTAATTTTCAAATTTATGTAGTAAATGGATATTTTGAAATTATTAAAATAAAATAAGATGAGTATTTAATAAGTTTTTATAAATGTATGTTGGTTTATCAGATCTTAAAAGGGTAAGCCATTACTTGTAATTCTTTAGAATTTTGTTTAATGTGCTGAAAAAGTATTAAGAGAAGTTTTCCAAGATCACCATACTTTTGTTGAGTTAAGAGGTTAGGAAAGTTGGTAGTGTGATCAATATTTTGAGTTAAAAGAAAGTGTTTTTCATCTTCAATCTTCTTAGTGTTATAAAGGTGACACACTCTCTTATCATTATAAAGGTGACACACTCTCTTATCCCAGGACGTTTTAGGAATTGACCAACCCCCACTTATAATACAATCCAAATTTTTAAAAATAAAATTTTTTATAAAATAAAATAATAATCAACTAATTTTTTAATGAAATTTTATAGTATGTCATTCAAATTTTTTAAAATAATAATTTTTATAAAATAAAATCAAAGTAAAATTCACTCTAAATTTATGATAATAAAGAAATAATCCTATTTTTTCAAAGTAAGGATTAATCAAGACATCAACAAAATTATTCTCAATCGTTATTATTTCCCAATACAAAATAATGCTACAATGGTTTTGACACTAATAATTTATTAACAAAAAAAAACTTTAAGAAAAAACTGTGACCTTATAATTTTTTTTTAGACCACTAAATTTCGAATTGATTTGAACATAATATATATTCATAACTTCACGCTTAAAGTGATACTCAATAAATATATAAATTAATGAATCTCGATGTTCCCTAATGGGCCATATTTACAATAAAGTTAAAAGTAATGTAATCCTGAAGATTACGTGTTCAACATATTCTAACATTGTCTCTCTTAATTTGAATGTTTTTTTTTGAATTCAAGCATTGTTCTAAATTTTTTTTAATTTTTTTGGTGAATATGTATTTTGGTGAATTGAAATGTTTTGGTGAATATGTATTTTGGTGAATATGTATGTAATTTTCTCATTTGTAGAACAATGTTTTGAGCAAATAGTTTTGATCTCTACATGATATTGAATCACATGCTATTTTGTGTTCATATGCTTAATTTAGTCATGGAATCTAGGATTCTTGATCAACTTGATTGCAAAAGTATTGTCAACTAGAAGAGTAGAAATTCAAATGTTTCTCTTGCAAATGTTCAATCCTTTACCTAAGCCACACAATATCCTTCATTGATTTTGCAGTTTCCGTAGATTTTTCCTATGTTGTGGAATCTATTCGACAAGGAGACAACTATTGATCCAAGACTCATGAGATAACTTGGATTTGATACTTGGTTTTCCTTATCCCCAACAATGTCTAAATAAAAATATTTGATCAGATTGAAGTCATCCACCTTAGAGTACCTGAGTCCAAAATATTATGTAATGCCTCGTCTGATGGTAGTAAGATAGATAAGGTTTCCCACAAGTTTTATGTACTTTGTTTCATCATCAAATTCATTCCCTTCCTTTGATGTCAACTTCGAATTGTGTTCCATTGGAGTGGAAACATAATTACACTGAGTCATGTCGAACTTTTTAAACAATTCTCCAACATGCTTCTTTTAGGAGATGAATATGTACTTTGTATTTTGATTCACTACAATGCCCAAATAGTAGTGAAGATGTCCATAATATGCATCTCAAATCCTTTCTTCAACACTTTATTTATGGATGCAATATAGATTTCATTGTTCCCTATTATCAATAGATCATATACATATACTAAAATATATACAATAGTTTTTCCAACTTTATTCATAAACACAATTGCATCATTGAGATTGAAATGATTAAAATTCAATTTAAGAAGATTCTGAGTTAAATTTCTATACCAAATGCATGGTGCTTGTTTTAGGGCATATAAGGATTTGATGAGCTTGCATACTTTTTGTTCTTGTCCCCTCACAACAAATCCTTATGGTTGATAAATGAAAACATTTTCTTTCAAGTCTCCATTCAAGAAATATGTCTTCACATTTATTTGATGAATTCTCCATCCATTCTGTGCAAATCCTTTTTCCATGATCCTTGTTTTTTGTTTGTCATATGATTTGTACTTGTTCTTGAACACCCACTTGAAAAATATTGATTTGGTTATGAATGGAGGATCTACCAACTTCCATGTTCCATTCTTGATGAGAGCAACAGATTCCTTCTAGATGATCCCTTTCATCTCATCATGAAAACATCCTTCTTTATATAAAGTTGGTTCAAAGTTAGTAGATAAATTCAAGTCACAATCATATGAAACAACTATGTCATTTACATCACCCATGTTTGAAGTATCTACATCACCTATGTTTTCATGAGCCATTTTGGTGGAACTTTCTGATATGGTCTAGGTTGCTCAATTGATTGAGATGGTGTTGATTTCTTATGAAGACTTAGCTTTTGGATCCTCTCAATCACATCATCGAAATGGACTTCATGTTTTGATGAACTGACTGGAACATATTCATGAGAGGAAGATATTGCTTCAAAAGAAAAATGGCATTCCATAGATTGACACAAGATAGGGATATCCCCTTCAAGATGTTGAATCTCGTTATCAAATTCAAGATATATATTTACAAGGGTGAATTTTTCAATATGATCAAGCTTCCTCTCAACAGTTTTGTCATTATTTGAGGATTCAAGAAAGATTACATCTCTAGAAAGGATGATTTTTTTGTTTTCCTCATTGTAAAGATGATATCCATTGGTGGTATTTGAATACCCCAAAAATATTTTCTTCTAACTCCTTGGCATAAAGATTTCTTCTTTCCTCAGGAATAAATGCATAGTAGGTGGAACCAAATACCCTGATATGCCTCACCAAAGGAATGCAACCATACCACATTTCATAAGGAGTCTTGTTTTCAAGAGCATGAGATGGACACCTTTTTTTCCTATAAGATGCACATAGAATAATATCACCCCAAAAAACTAATTTTACATTTTTGAAAAACATCATTGAATGAACCAGATTTAGGAGAGTCCTTTACATTCTTTCAGCTACACCATTATAATGGGGATTATATGGAACTGTGGTTTGATGTTTGATTCCATGTTGGTGAAGGTAGCTTTCAAATTTGTTAGATGTATATTCTCTTCCATTATTAGTGTTATTCTCTTCCATTATTAGTGTGAAGAGATCCAATATGAGACTGAGATACATTTTCCATCCATACATAAATATTTTTCAAAGTTTCAAAGGGTTGCATTTTCTCTTTCAACAAGAACACCCAACACATCTTCGTGTAATGATGAATAAAATTCATGGTATATTTATTTCAAATTGCAGAAGGAATAGGCTTAGGTCCACACAAATAAGAATGAATGATTTCAAGTTTTCTACATGCTCTAGAAATAGAATCATGAAATGGTTTTTTCTTGTTCTTTCAAGGATACAAGCATCACATTACTTCAATTCCCTAGGAAGAGTAGGAAAATAAAAAAAACCATTCTTTCTCAATAAACATAGAGTATCATAATTAATATGGCCAAATATAGCATGCCACAAAAGACTAGATGGAATTATACCTTCAACATGATGAGAGACGTTTGCAACATTTTTTGTATGGGTAGATTTTCCTTTCAGCTTCACCAGTCTTCCATATTCTATTCTGGTCAAGACAACCATGCTCTTAAAATCATTCCTTATTTTAACTTTTCCACCGAACATATGAACATAGTGGCCTTGGTGTGAGATGTACACAAGGGATAGAAATTTCCTTTGCAACTCGGGAAGATAGAGCACATTATCTAGAAAAAAATTGCGAGTCTAGGAAACTTAATCCCAATGGTGCCAATTTGTGAGGATTTGAGACTTGATCTATTTGAAAAATACATTATGCAATATACATTTTCATTGAAGTCTTTGAAGAAGTCTGTTTGGAATTTCATGTGGGAGGTTTCACCTGTGTCAAGAAGCCATGCATCTCTCCGAGAAGCAAATGAAGTGTAAAAACAAATATTCAGTCAATCCTATATTTCAATTGGAAAAATGTAGTGAGCAAATTCTTTGCCTTTTTATGGATCTGATGTTTTAACCTTGTATTATTTCTGATTATGTCTCCCTATGATCTCCTCCCATGCAACTCTACATTTAGTTGCTTCATGTGTAGCTGATATTTTTCTTGCTCCCGTTGCCACCTTAAATCTCATGTATCAACAAAAAATTAAAGAGGTTTTCTTCCAAGAACCTCCAAAGTAATCTAACAAACCTAATAGTCATCGATTTCTACTATGAACCAACGAAAAAGAGTTGGGGGAGTTAAGAAAGTAATTAGAATGATCATTGGATAGTTTTCTATACTCAATTTTGGCACCCAAGTTTTTTGGAAAGTTGTGTGTGCGCATATCTAATATTTCACATACATTAGTTTTTCACACGCATATAAGAAAATGAACTTGAATGGAATTAGGAACATGGGACAATCAATTTTGGTACTATGTGTAGAATATTAGAAATATATTACATGCAAGTCAAATAAAAAAAATATATTCCAGAATCTTTAATAATAATGAATGAGGAAAACATGAGAGGTCATGGGGGGAGATGATGGCTGAGTTGGAATTTTTTTTAATATTGGGATGCCTCAAGGAGGTTATGTGTGCTACATGAATTTGTTAGAATCCTATAGAACTGGTGCTCACTCGAAAGAGAGGAGTAAAGGAGGAAGAACAAAGAAGTTTGATTTGTGTATGGAGTCTATCTAAGTCTTGTAATGGTCAGGTCCAATTTGTTTATGGAGTCTATTTGATTTTTGTAATACCTTTGTGTAATTCTAGAAAAAATATTTATTAGAGTTTATATTGCAGTTAGTCAGTACTGAGAGGATGAGTAGAGAGCCTATGGAACATTTGAATATATTTTGTTTGTAGATTGACCTACAGCTCCAGGTTACTAGAACACCATTTCATGTGTAACCTAAAGTTGGTTGTGTATTCTTTCTAAGGAATATTGGAGATAATATGAAACTTCATTTCTCTCTATGAATGGATATATATATGTTCTGATTTAAATGGATGATTGTGTTAATGACTTATGTTGTTACTTTGTTAATGGATTATAATTGAATGAATAAATAATATCCTGAGCGACTTCCTTGTCTGATTTATAATCCCTTCATATCTGACACAAGACAAGACTGTCTATGTGATTCTCATGGTGTCTGAGGTGAGACCATTTTTTTTATCTTAGACTAGATATTAATATGTCAATGCCTTGGGCTTTTTTTGGTCATTTGTATATGAACCCTAGATCATGAGCCCCCTAGTGTTAAGAAGGATGCACGTAAGTGAGTGATTAAGTGATTATGTTTTTGGGACCTAAAGGTATTTTATTACATGATGAAGGCATCAAAGAGATCAAAAAATAGATTAGAGAGACTATATGGGATTATGACCAATGGTTCAATATGTTTTTATATAGAATGGCATTCCAAATTCAATATGTTCATCATAGGGAGTGGTCCATTGTAGGACTACTCCCCCATATCCAAGTTTTTCTCACCCATCAAAAGGTGACTACATAAGAAGAGGCTTTGGATATTGCAATGTTCCTAGAAGCTACACCAATAGATGGTGAGAAATTAGAAGGGTTGACGCAGGTGCAGTACCAACTTGTAAATATTACAACGTAGTTGTGGGATATGGAAAATATAAAAGTGGCGCGTCGACATTGTATGGTGTATTATCTTACATATCATACATCTATGATTCTCAATCATATGAATGCCCCCAACATGACTTGCAGTGGCTAGTGACATGGTCCGATCATGACCTACATAGGCTAGTAGAAAAATTCCAACATGACTTGTAGAGGTTGGTGATGGATTCCCAACATGACTAGAAGAGGTTAGTGATGAACCTTCAACATGACTAGCACAGGTTGATGATGAACCCCCAACATGACTAGTAGAGGTTGGTGATGAATCCCCAACATGTCTAGCAGAGGTTGGTGATGGATGTTCAGTGTGACTAGTAGTGACTAGAGTTGTGCTCCCAACATGACATGCAACGGTTGGCTGTTGGTATTCAACATGACCTACAGAGTTTGTTGACTTATATTCAACATTACTAGCAGAGGTTGGTGATGTAATGTCAGCATAACTTGTAGTGACTAGAATGCTGGTGGCGGTTGGTTGAGGCATTTGAGACCAAGGTTACATAAATAATGGTTTTGAGGAATCGAGGGATAGGAAGGGTTTTGGTATAAACCATGGCCCTATATGGAAGGATAATATAATCCTCCAAACTTATTCATAAAGGATTGTAATGGCATCGTGACTGAGGAAGTCGCTTGCAAAGAGAAAGTGACATGAAAAGGGTTACTGGGGTGAAAATATATGTTTCCCCCATAAGAAGGAACTTCGTAAAGTGGGTTTATCATACTAAAAAACTAACTACCCCTAGATGAAACACTAGAAGATAGATGAATATCCTCCATGGGAAAATCATTTGTAGTAACCGTCATGGAAGAAGAAGGATAGATGGATGGGATGTAATAAGTAGAATGACCGCATATTTGAGAACTTGCTCCTGAAAATGTGAACCTAGTATTGGATCCATAGGAAGGAAGATTCTAACCTCCTACCATAATATTTGGTTGAGGGATATGACTCCCACCAAACGAAAAGGGCGAATAAGGAGGCATCACGCCCCCAGACCCAAAACTAGGATTCACATAAGGAGATGAGACAGAGGATGGAAAGTGCAAAGATGTGTCTACAATACCATGATAAAAATGATTAGAGGCCTAAGGTATTGGTTAAGTATAATGATTCGATGTACCACTCAAAAATACAAAAGGATTTTTCCTCGTGGAATTAGAAAAGACCATGGGTTGGATTGCGCTAACTGAGGTAGTCATGGAGACTCCAATAACGATGGAAATGAAAAATCATGACACAATATAAAATCCAAAGGCCAACTAATAATAAAAGAGCACACAAAAATAAATAAAAAAGGCCAAGATGCACAGAAACAAGATAAAGTGGATGAAAGGGGTCTCCCTCCCTAAAGTAAGTATGCCTCTCCCAAGAGGGTCCTGAGACTCCCTTCAAAAGATCAGAGGTATCAAAATCAATTATAAGGGTCCTCGTGGGATTAACAACTAGTCAATCAAATCCCCTGGAGAGGTAATCCTACATAAAGGTTGTGTGTTGTCTGACCTTTATCTAAGTCAGGGTACTTGTGTAGTAACCCCTGAAAGTAACCTATGTGGATAACTATGTCAAGCAACTAAGCCACCACAATATAACCAATGCACAGGCGAATAGTTGTAAGTCAGGTCCACCATATGGGTAGGGTAACAAAGACTTAAATATCAAAAGCATCGCCTCTCACAAAGGTAAAGGTACTAGAAGGACCCCCATATATGAATAGATCCCTAGAAATATCTCTAACACTAAGAAGGTATTAGGGGGATATCCCCTTAACCAATTTCACGTGAGCTTGTGCTTAAACTCGATGTGAGTGGAACCTCCCGACGTCACACATTATACAATGGATTTGACCACTCCCTTAGTTAGAAACATATGTTGATTTTAATAACCTTGGAGAAGTTTACTCACAAAATCTTGTTCCATGACTCTAAATATTAAGCTAGATCGTGCACCTTGAAAAATAAAATCGTTTCTAGTCAATTTTAAATTTATCAGCATCACTTTTAGTGTCTTTGTTTACTCAAAATATGTGTTCGTGAAGTTGATGATGTTATGACTCAACAAGTAAAAGAAATGAATATGAATATAATACAAAGTCCTAACTTCAATTCCCAATAAATGATAAGCTTCCCAAAATGAAATTTTCAATTCAATTGCAATTTCAAATAATATTCAATCTTTGCATACATGTACTAATATCAACGATAATAACCCACAATGCAAAATGTATTTTTTTTTGTATTTTCAGTATAAAGGAATGAAAATGCAAGGAATGAACAACATCTTGAGATAAAGACCCTATTATATGTAAACAGAGACAAACCAAGTATAATATCAAGAAGAAAGCACCTAGCCCAGGATGCAAAGACAACCAGTGAAAAGGATGATGAGAAAGAAAAACTTCCTGAAAATTCAACCAAAGAAAGGTTTCCTATCACTCAACACAAACTTAACAGTCATGAAAAAGACCTAATAAGACTCATCAACCATAAAAAATCACCCAACAAACTTGGAACTCAGCAATCAAGTAAACAAGGATGATGTACACAACTGTTAAGGAGATAACCGTGTATATACGCTTCCTACAAAACGACAACTTGTGTATGCACATGACTGTCAGAGAAAAAAACGTGTATATGTATTGAAACACTCCTAGGTTAAGGATAAGGACAAGAAACTCATACTCAAAATGAACAGAGGATGTCAAGCAATCATACGATAAGAAACTCAAGATAAACGAGAGCAATCAAAAGAGAAAAAAACTCCAAACCCCAAAAAGAAGATTATTTCCCCAGTATGGTCGTCGATTCTATTATGAGGAAAATCACTCTATGGCATGGGGTAAAACACAACAAATGGAAATGACTACAGAAACCAACTCTAATCTCAAGTATGATATATAAACATATATTCTAATAAGACAAGATAAAGTGCCTACATTGTCCATATGTTCGATGAAGTCCACCGTTGAGAACTTGAATCAAAGAAATACACCTGCAAATTGTCCTCAAAAATAAATATACGCAAGAATATGGTGATAATATATAAAATTAGAACATACAATAGCATTATCCATCAATATTCTAATGTAGGTGGATATCGGTGGCCACCCAACTATTCCATTGGCTCGAAGAATAGTTTTCCACATTATGGACTTGGGGTCGATGTTACAGTTAAAGTCACTAACCTTGTCTAGTCTAAAATCATTCTTCTCAGTGAGACCTTTCCAACGGGATATCGTACACATAAAATGGGGATTGTATGCAAAAGTTACAACCCCAAGAAGTTGATGTACTAACTTACCCAAATGGGGCCAACATGATTTTTGGCACTTCATCTCCTAGGGTTAGGTTTTTGGATGTATAGGGTTTTTGACATTCATATTTATTGTAAAAATTCCTTCAAAGCCTCATTGTAATCATCTTCTTGTGAATGATCACAACCGTCACATCTCTTCTGAGATATAAGCCACCACTATTCCAACAAGTAGTTTCAACTTATTTCGTTATTGAATAGAAAACCAATTTTACTATATCTTTGTTCTTCTATGTTAAGCATATTTCAATAATATATATTAATTTCATTATTCTCATAAAATACATATCATTGGTATCCGATCAATCTGGTCCTTTTCATCTTAATGCATGTCCCCAACGAGGTTAGGGTACAAAGAATTAGGTCTCGAGCTTGTTTCTCTTTAGGAGAAAAGATCTTGCACACCCAAGTGACCTCTCATGGAAGGATAAAAGAAACATTATGTGACAGGAGATCCTTTCAAATAAATTCTTGAGGAATCCCTCACACAATAGAAGAACGAGATGATGGAGTGTTTCACGGAAATCCTTTCACGACTACCAATAGGTGACGAATCTTCCTCAAGTGGAGGCATCACCCCCTTCAAGGTACAAATCAATTTTGATATTCCTGTATTTGAAGGTAAAATAGACAAAGATGTTGTATACAAGTGGTTGAATCTACTAGAAGGGTATTTTTTTTTCCATAAATTTTTGAATAGAGAAAATATTACTTTTGCGCTCCTCAAAGTCATCCCCCATGTCAAAGATTCGTGGGAAATTTTTTGTGAGAAAAAGGAAACAAAGGAAGCCTCATTATTTAAAGTCGTGGCCACGTGAGAATCCTTCAAGGATGCTATTAAGGAAAAATAATACCCCGTCAGAATTTATGACGACTTGTATGCCAAATGGACCACACTGTGACAAGAAAGAGACCAAGCAGTGCCATAGTTCACAAATATCTTCCATACCTTGCGCACCAAGTTGGGTATCAAATATTCGGAGCAACATGTGTTACTCAAGTATCATGATTCTCTGCATACATACATACATCCAGACTGAAATGGAATTTATGGACATCTCGTCCTTGGTTTCGACGTACCAATATGTCGCCAAAATCGAGTAGAATCTCAAACAAAAGACGCGACAATTTGGGCATGGAAACCCCTCACAACAAAATCTAGGAAGGTGTGCCCCCAACCCATAGAAAAAAGGACAGATAAAAGATGGAAAATATTAGGACAATCAATCCAATCTATAGGAAAATAAAGACATTGGAAAGACAAAGAAAGATATCGGGAAGTGTTGCAACTTCCATAAGAGCCCTTAGCATAACACTGCTTACTGCTTCTCAAAGCAGTCACTAGTGATCGAAGTGAAAGCCTATGAATCAGATGAAGGTACTGACTCTAAGTTAGAACTAGAAATGGGAAGATGGATCATTTACGTGGAACCTATTGCCACCATTGCTACCACCAAGCTCCAGCCTGGTGAGTTAGAGGAGCCAGAAGAAGGCGAGCTCCTCTTCCATTCACATATGTCAGTAAAATGAAGTCCGATGCAATTCATCATTGATAGCGGTATCCAAGAGAACCTCATATTAGAAGAGGTCATCAAGTGACTCGCCTTGACGACAACGTTGCACCCACAACCCTATGCCATTGGATGGCTCCACCAAGGAAGTGATCTCCACATTAGCTAACAGTGTCGAATGTTGTACGACATCAAGCCCTTCAAAGAAGAGGTATTGTGTGATGTTTCTTCTCTGGAAGTTTGTAATGTTCTTTTGTGCCAACCTTATTTATGGAAACGTCATGTTGTATATGAGTATAGGCCTCGTAGTGTTATTATTACTTTGAACAAGAAATTGTACAGGATACCCGAGGTAGTCCCTCCTAGTGATATTTCCTTGATCTATGCCAAGCAATTCAGGAAGGTCATCACTCAAACTGGGAAATTTTTATTCTTTTTTATTCACTCTCAGAGTGAGAAAAAGATCGAAACCACATCTAGGGCCTTCGTGACCGATCTCTCCACACAAAAGTAGAAAGTAGATAATTTCTTGGAAGAATACTCATATATATTCTCCTCTCCTACCAAGGTACCTTTGCCCTACCAGGTCAAGCATCCCATCAATCTCACCCTAGGCACACCGTTATCCAATGGGATAGTCTACCATCACTCTCTGTTAGAAAATGAGGATATCAAGAGGAATATCTAATAACTTATATACAAGGGGAACATCTATCCCATCTCATTGCCTAGTGGGAGCACAATTGTGATGGTGCAGAAGAAAGACGGGACATGACGACTCTACATTGATTATCGGGCCCTAAATAAAATCGCAGTCCAAAACCGGTACGCAATTCCTCAAATCGATGACCTCCTTGATCAACTCATAGGGGCCAAATACTTCAGTAATATTGATCTGAGGTCTGACTACCACCAGGTCCCAATAGAATAGACATATGTATGCAAGACCACCTTCAACTCAAAAGAGGTTCTCTTTGAATGGCTCGTCATGCCCTTTGGTTTAACAAATGATCCAACAACTTTTATGAGGATGATGGATGATATCCTACGACCTTTCACCAATACCTTTCTAGTGGTGTATCTGGATGACATCCTCATCTACAACAAAACTTGGGCGGAACACTTGCAGCATATTCAACAGGTTATGCACACTCTATGGCAACACATACTATATGAAAACTTGGAAAAATGATCCTTTATCATGGACAAGGTCCATTACTTAGGCTACATTATTGATAAACATGGTGTGCATGTGGATCTAGCCAAGATCCAGGCCATCCTTGACTGGCCAACCCCAACCACTCTCACTGAACTTCAGAGCTTCTTGGGCCTCAACAATTTCTCTTGCAGGTTCGTGTTGGGATTATCTCATATCGCATGAACCCTCAGCCAAGTAACTAGGACTGGCAGTAAGAAAACATTTATGTGGTGCATGTCCCAACAACAAGCCTTTAATGACTTGAAGAAGCATTTTTTCTAATCCCCATTACTTTCATTACCAGACCTGCATCATCAGTTTGAGATCGAGACACATACTTCATACTATGATGTGGGCACCGTTCTCACTCAACATGGCCACTCCGTGGAATATCATAGTGAGACACTATCAGATGTTGTCCGTAAGTACCCTAATTATGAAAAAGAAATGTACTCCATTACATTTTTTTTCGTAATCAGGGTACTTACGACAACGAAATTACATTGTCCACTACTGGAGACATTACATTCTTGGAAATAAGACAACCATCCACACTAATCACAAGCAACTATAGTTCATGCAGACCCAAGGAAAATTGCAAAATGACCGCAATCAGAAGTGGTCCACACACTTATAGTATTTCCACCTCAACATCAAGTATAAAACAGGCAGTACCAACTGAGTTGTTGATTTCCTTAGACAACATCCATTCATGGCACTCAACACATTGCTAGACTCTTGTGGCCACGAGACCTCTTGATGGCCCCACCTCTATGAGACATACCCTAAATTCTCCACCACCTACCAAATCTTGGGCACCAACTTAGTGGTCGCTAATTTCCATCTTCAGGATAGGTTGTTGTGTCATCTAGTCTATATCTGCATTCCATCAAGTGAGCACGTGAAGATAATTTAGGAAGCTCACTATAGTTGGGTGGTAAGACACTTTTGCATTGAAAAGACAATGGTACTGTTGCAAAAACATTTCTACTGGCCGAAATTTCGACAAAATGTCAACAAGTATATCAGGTCCTTCACTTCCTGTGTTATTGTCAAACCGACCACTAATAAACAGAGCCTATACATCCCTCTTCCTACTAATGACATGCAATGGGAATCCATCTCAATGGACTACATGTGAGGCCTCCCATCCACCAAGAGGGGAAATGACTATGTTTTTGTGGTTGTTGATCACTTTTCCAAGATGGAGATTCTAGACGCCTATAAGAAGAACATCACAACAAAATCCACTGCCAAGATCTTCTTTGAACAAGTATCGGTACATTTTGGGATCCCACAAACCATTTTCTCAGACCATTGAGCTTCTGGTCATCACTGGATACCATCCTCACCAAATCCACTACCTTCCACCCCCAGACATGTGGCCAAACTGAGGTCGTCAATTGAATGATCGTACATATCCTACACATGTACAATTAAAAACACCCCCACACATGGGATGAGAGTCTTCCCTATTTCAAGAATATCTACAACTGAGCTCTTCATAGCTCAACTACACATAGGCCCTTTCAGGTGGGGTTGGGATTCCAACCATTGGGCCCCATGGATGTTTCACTACCCCTGGCAACCACCTCGGTTGACTCATCCCCTTCTCCACCAGAAGCTGACAAAGCCCCCCGGTTCATTGAGTGGATCTAGTACATCTTCCAACAAGTTCAAGATATTCTACAAAATTCAAATTCCAAGTACAAGCAACACCATGATCAACATCGAGTGCCACATAAGTTTCAGGTAGGTGAAAAATTTTGGTTGCACTTGCAGAAAGAGGGCCTTACAGGGCTGCATTAGAAGCTTCACCCACTCTATTCTGGATCATACACCATTACCAAGGCTGTGGGTGACAATTATTTTGAGCTCAACATTCCCCCTTTTCTTGGCCTGCACCCAATCTTCAATGTGGGTCTCCTTCGACCATATCTCCCACCATTATTGGACAGCTCAAAGATACCATAGAAGTTGACACCAACATAGCTCAACCTGGACTCCATGCAATAGGAATTGAATGATCATATTTTGGAAATATATATCAAGGTAACTCAACAACAAAGGATCCTTCTTTATCGAGTCGTCAAGGCAAGGCAACTCCTACATCAAGAGAAGTGGCTCACCTGGGGCCAAATTCAACAAAAAATTCCTCATTTGATGGGGGAAATCAATGCAATGGATACCATTTATTCCTAAGGAGGGAGGGTTTTTCTAGGTGGATATCAATGGCCACCCACCTATTCCATTGGCTCAAAAATTAGTTTTCCACCTTGGCAGGTTTTTAGCAGTTTTTTGGGTTCCAAACTTTTGGGGTCATTTTGAGGCCCTAAATGAAGTTTTTGGGGATTTGGGGCCGAAGTGATAGCCACAATAACCAACTTTGGCCATTCAAAAATCGTTCTTCTCAATTATACCTTTCCAATGGGATATCATGCATCTAAAACAAAGATCGTATGCAAAAGTTACGACCGTGGGAAGTTGATGTACTAACTTACCCAAACAAGGCCCACATGACTTTTGGTGCTTGATCTCCTAGGGTTAGTTTTTTGGATGTATAGGCTTTTTGACATTCATGTTTATTGTAAAAATTCCTTCAGAGCCTCATTGTAATCATATTCTAGGGAATGAGCAGAATCATCACATCTCATCTCAGAGATAAGCCACCACCATTCCTACAAGCTTGTTTTCCATTGCATTTTACAGTTTCAACTTATTTCCTTATTGAATAGAAAATCAGTTTTACTATATCTTTATTATTCTTTGTTATCCATATTTTAATAGTCTTTATTCATTTTGATATGCTCATAAAATATGGATGACATTCATAACAAATAATCCCATGGAATAAAAATTCAAATATTTGCAAGACATTAATTGGACGAGAAAAGAGTATTTCTATTAAAATGTAATCAACATAAGTGTATGAATGAATTTTTTTTGTGTTGACACGTTCAGAACCAAGAAACTATGTCCCTTCTAGCTGGGCCTCCACCACTTCAATTCTCCACCAAAGGCAAGCTCATATTAGACAAACAATGAGTTTTTCCATCAAATAGGGAAGAGATTGGGGGCTGAGCAATGTGTTCAGACATAAAATGACAAAGGGATGAAGACTCAATATAAAGTTAATAATTCTCGAGGGTAACTTTGCTCTCAAAGTTGAATTCTTCTCCTCTTCTCCATAGCTTGGATATGGCCCATTTATATCCTTCAAATGGAACTAAAACACCCAGTAAGAATGTTTCCAGTATAGGGAAGGTCAAAGGTCAAGGATCTTGTGACGTGACATGGAAACCTGACAACATTTTTTAATTCTAGGAACAAAACCTGATGTACATGGGTTGTAGTGATGCAACCTGCATATACACATGATGTATAACTATTAGGTTTCATATATTTGGAAAAATACAATTTGTATCTATGGGAACTTCAAAAAGGGACTTCAAGTCTACATACGGAAATGGAAAAGGCCTTCTCAGAAAGTTTTCTCGGGGTGAGGAAAATCTTTCTATAACGATTTTCAACTGCACCTCATACCAATTGTTGTGATGTTTACAGATAATGGGGACATATCTCTCCCCACATCCCAACACTTTAGAAGTACCAAAAGACTACTCATACTCCATGTTTTGTCCCTTTACCAATTCTTTTATGGTGTTATATCTAGATGACCTCCTCATCTTCAACAAGACTTGGGTGGAAAACTTACATCATATTCAACAAGTCCTTTACACTCTCTGACAACACAGGCTATATTCTAACTTGGAAAATTTCCCCTTCTGCATGAAGGTGTTCCAATACCTAGGCTAAATGTTTTATGAGGATGGTGTGAATGTGGATCCAACCAATATCTAGGTCATTCATGAATGGCCAACCCTAACCACATTGACTGAACTTTGGAGTTTTGTAGGACTTTCCAAATTCTATCACATTTTAATGTTGGGATTCTCCCATATTGCATGGGCCCTTAGCCAAGTGACCAAGGGTGGTGGAAAGGAAAATTTCATATTGGAGAATTCACAACAATGAGTGTTTGATGTTCCAAAACATCACTTGTTCTTAGCGCCAATACTCTCCTTATGTGATCGGAAACAAACTTTCGAGATTGAGATCGATGCTTCAGAGTATGTTGTGGGTGTAGTTCTCAATCCACATGGTCATCGAGTGGAATATCATGAGACATTATTAGATGCCATCCTTAAGTACCCCACCTATGAAAAATAAATATATTCCCTTGTACAAGGTTTCCACCAATGGAGGAATTTCATTCTCAGGAAGGAGACAATCATTCACATTGATCACAAGCCTTTCCAATTCATACAGATATAAGGAAAAATTCATAATGACCTTCATCAAAAGTGGTCCACATACTTTCAACAATTCCATCTCAGCATCAAATATAAGGTAGGGAGCACCAATTTTGTCGTTGACTGCCTCAGTCGACCTCCAGTTCCTACCCTAACCACATTGCTCCACTCCTACAAACATGAGGCCTTAGAGTGGCCTCAACTCTACAAGATGAGTCCTGACTTTTCTACCATGCACTAGTTACTAGGCCCAGATGTGACTGTCACTGACTTTCACCTCTAGGATGTACTATTATGGAATCTGGGACACCTATGTGTTCCTTCATGTGAGCATGCCAATCTCATTTGGAAATCTCACTACAGTCACATGGAAGGAAATTTTGACATGTAAAATACCATGGAAGTACTACAAAATAATTTCTATTGGCCAAAAATTCAATAGAATGTCATGAATTATATCAAGTCCCGCACTGCATGCACCATTTCCAAACTAGCCTTCATGAAGCAATCCCTATACACTCTTCTGTCTACTCACAACCAATCCTAGGAATCCACCTTGATGGAATACATGTTTGTCCTTCCTTCAATCAATCATGTCAATGACTGCATTTTTGTGGTTTTTTATCTATTTCCTATGATGGGCATTCTAACAGCCTACAAGAAGAGTGTCATAATGGAGGTCACTGCCATGATTTTATTCAAACATGTGTGGTTACATTTTTGTATACCACATACCGTCATCGAGCCTTTGGTCACTGTTGGACACCAATATCACCAAATCTGATGCCTTCCACCCCCAAAATGATAGCCAGATAGAGGTCATCAATTAGATGATCATTCATATCTTGCACATGTAAAACTAAAAGAATCCATGCACATGGGATGGATCCTCCCCTATGTTCAACACATCTACGACAAAGATCTCCATATCTCGATCAGAAACAACCCCTTTCAGGTGGGGATGGAATTTCAACCATTAGCTCCCATTGATTTCCCACTATCCATTTCAAGAACACAGGTAGACTTGTCCCATGTTCAGTATGAGGGTGAAAAATCCACCAATTTTACTGAAAATATCTGGCACATCTGCCAACAAGTCCATGAAATTTTTCATAAATCCAATGCTAATTACAATTAGCACCATGATCAACACAAGATGCCACATAAGTTTCAAGTTAGAGACAATGTATGTTTGCATTTGCAGAAAGAGTGCCTTACAGGGCCCCATCAAAGGATTCATCCACTACACTATGAAACTTACACCATCACCAAGGTTGTGGGTGACAATTATTTTGAGATAAGTACTCCCCCCTTTCTTGTCCTGCACCCAATGTTTAATGTGGATCTTGTTTCACCATACTTCCCACCATTATTGGACACATCAAAGATCACAGAGAAGCTGACATTGACAGAGCTCAACATTTACTGCATGGAATAGGAAATCATTGATCATATCAAGGAAATTAAGATTAAGGGAATTTTCCAACAGAGGATTCAAACTCATTAGGTTGTCAAAGTAGGGCATCTCCTGCACCAAGGAAAATGGCTCAACCCAGACCAAGTTTGGCATAAGTTCCCCATATGATGGGGGTGTTGAATGCAATGGACACCATTTCTTCCTAAGGGTGGATAATTGATCCATGTGTATATTGGAGGCAATGCACCTATTCCACGATCTTAAAGAAAAAATTTCCATTTTGGTAGTTTTTTCCATTTTTTCGAGTCCCAAACTTCTGGGGCCATTTTGAGGCCCTAAACAATGTTTTTTTGGCTCCAAAGCGTCTAGAATATAGCTAGAGGAAAATGTTATGCTGGAAGAAATGTGTACTCCTTGTCTAGACCTTTCCAACTATGTATCAAGCACCCCAAATGGATATTGTATGCCAACATTACACCCTCGTGAAGTTGACGTATCAACTACCCCCATCGGGGCCCACAAAGCTTTTGGTGTTTCATCTCGTGGGGATATGGTTTTGGATGTGTAGGGTTTTCTAATTTATGATTTATGTTAAAAGGGCCTTTAGAGCCTCATTATAATCATATTCTTTTGAATGAGTGTAGTCTTGAAATATCTTCTCGGGGATAAGATGCCACCATTTGAGCAAGTTTGTTTCATTCCACATTTTATAGTTTCAACATCTTTTGTTTATTAATAGAAGTCAAGTTTTTTTTTAAATCTATGTTTCTATTTTCTATACATTTGTATTTCATTTTGTTCTATTTATAAATCCAAATCAGGCATTTACTCAAGGGGCTCGTCAATGGTAGTTGGTTGAAGGTTTATTAATGCCAACAAGTGACAAATGCACTTTGAAGGATGCAAGTGTTGAAGGAGTTAGCATAGAGTAGGCATAGTGTAGAATATGAGGTAGGTAGGCATGTACTAGATTGACATAACTACACCTTTATTAACATCAGATGACACATTCGAGTTAGAGAGGATGAGAGGACATGTTGAAAGGTATGTAAATTTCTAATATTTCCATTTGTAGGTGAAGTTATTAGGAACATAAAACATACTAGACAAGATATGGGGCTCACACAGGAGTGGTATGAGATACATGGTGCTANTCGAGTTAGAGAGGATGAGAGGACATGTTGAAAGGTATGTAAATTTCTAATATTTCCATTTGTAGGTGAAGTTATTAGGAACATAAAACATACTAGACAAGATATGGGGCTCACACAGGAGTGGTATGAGATACATGGTGCTACAACACACTGAAGGTTAAAGAAATATGATTCATCCATATCATATAAGGTCAGGGTATGCAAACAATTATGACACCACATTCCAAAAGGTGCAATGTCAATACGATAGATTGGCACCATTGTGAACCACACCATGGGAATATGCAACTAACAATATTTCTATATTGGAGATGAGCATAATCTATTGACTAGAAAATTCATGACACACATTCCCCACCATCGACGTAGATGTTTATACACCTCACTATAACTAATGTAGTCAGAGGGATCCTTCATTTCTCCACAAATAGAGTTCCCATAAGATGAAAAATGAGAAGTTCCCAGAGTGATTCAAACAAAAGTTCCAGTTAATTCCATAATTCTAGTTTTGTAGTGATGTACTAAAATCCATGGTCATTTATATCCAACAAATGGTTACAGTTCTCAATGCTCGCAGGAATCCTAGAGTCATATTGCTTCCTTGTCACATGAATTAAATATTTGAGTGTAATTATAGAGAAGGGGCCCCAACCTACTATTCACAAGTGAAATTTAGTTGATTTCCACATAGATCCATGAAATATGCTTCGAATATGCATAAGTATGCCATCTTTCTTATCCAGGATTTGGTGAGCTCGACACAATGGATGGTCAACTTTTCTCGCCCCAGTAGCCCAATTATTTGAGCTGCCCCTTCCACTGATTATGGATGTCTGCATATTCCTTTTGATACCCTATATGAATGAGACAATAGGATGACGGTGTCCCAAGCCTATGGATCGTTCACTTAGGGTCAACTTCTCATATCTCATGGCGTAGATGGGCCAAGTTATACCTATACAATTTTTTTTGGTTCAAGCTTGAATTGATGGAGTGCAAACTCTCACCAATACAGAAAGGCCTCAGAAATAGATAGTTTGAGAGCCCAGATTAATAAATACAAAATAATTTTGTCACTTAGAGGGCTACTCAACAAATTCAAGGACTTAGTTGGGTCACAACTATAGCCTAGAAAAATGATTTTATCTTACTCAAAAACGGCTACAACCATATTTTGTTTTGATGCTTTGGTAATAATTCAAGTGTAGATATTTCCACAACAACAATTCAATTATTTTATTTTACTTAGGACTTGCACATATACACCAGCCATTCTGCTTCAACAAAGTCTAATTTCAACCCAAATTCACATGATGAACAACATTGGCTCGAGGATGAGAAAAGTAATAGTGTTGGGTGTCTATTGACACTTATGATTTTGGGAAAGTTTCACATGCACATATGTGAGTGTTCCTACATAGAAGGAAGCAAGAATGTGCACCTGTCGATTTCAATACTGTGTGTAGACTATTGGAAACATATCACATGCAAGTCGAATCAAAATAATATATTAATGAATCTTCTCGAATAATGAATGAAGATAACATAAGATATCGTGGGGTAGATTATGGTTGAGATGGGAATTTCATTAGGATTTTCACACCTAAAGAAGGTTATGTGGGCTGCATGTCGATGAAAGAAGTGTGTGGCAATGGTGATCAATCAAGAGAGTAGATCAAAGGAGGAAAAATAGAGAATTTTGATTTTTGTATGGATTCTCTCTATCTTTTGTAAGGGTCCAGTCCGATTTTTGTAGGGAGTCTTCCTAAGTTTTGTAATATTTCTTTGTAAGTCTAGGAAAATCCTAATTACAGTTTTTATTGTAGTCATTCAGTAGTAAGAGGAAGAGTAGAGAGTGCATGGTGCATTGTAATTTTTTTTCCCTATAGAATGACCCAGAGAACCTCTTGCTACTGGGAAACCCCCCCATTAACTACACCAGGGTTCAAGATGTAGGAGTGAATAACCATCTAAAATTTAATCAATTTTACTATACCCAGAACATACCAAAAATAATGTAAAGAAATTAAATAAGAGAATAGATTGGGTAACTATACCTTTGATCCCACGTCTGGTGATGATCTCTTCAATATTGGAAGTTCCAATGACTGCACGTCTCCTCCCAAGGATGACCTGCATCCAAACGATAGGAAAACAAGAACTACAAGAATGATATTCTATTCATGATTTAGGTTTAGATATTAAATGTTAAGTATAAATCAATGAAAATACTAAAAACAACATCATTTGGGACAGGAAAATGTGATTCTTGTATTCATCATACAAAAATTATACCTTACAATCTATGTCGTCCACCATTCCACGAACCTGGTTCAGGATCCTCTTTACCATGATCCAAGTGAAACTTGAATGGAATTATTCTCTCAAACTTCTTATCACCTCTATGGAAGGGAATGGGTTGAATGGAGGAAGAAGGGGCTGATGAGGAAATGCTTAGGCAATATCTCAGAAAAGAAAGCAATATCTTGGGCAAGGAGGGAAAGTAAAACTGGGTAGAGTTTCATTGTTCTTATGCTTGGATGTGAAATGGGACCCCAAAGCCTCATTTTATATGAAAAAAGGATGGTTATTTGGTTGGGTGACGGGCTATAGAAGGTGGATTAGTTGGGAAACTTCCAATAGCCCGTGAATTTCAACGAATTCCTTGCAAATTTTTAATTTTTGCAACTTTTGCAAGTATATGCAGGTTATAATGGTACAACAGGTGTATGTATGTGATTTTTAGTGGTGCGCCAAGCATATGTATGTGGGATGTAATGGTGCAAGGCACATACATCTTCTAAAAAATGGTTTTTAAAGAAGAGCTTCTCAACAATGCTTTGGAAAAATATGCAAGTAAGAGGGCCTACTCCATGTATGCATGAGTAGGGAATTTTAGGGCTATAACATATGACCCCTAATGTGTGAGGTCATAGGAGAAACTGATGGTCGAAATACATTACAATATCATCACCAATGTACGAAATTGAGTGAGCCCGGGACCAGAGTTCGAGATGCTCCATCTACAAAACAATAATTGTCTCTCTGAGGTGGGCATACCCATGTTCAGGATGAAGTAAATCATGGTTTCCAATCAAATACATTGCAGGTCCATGTCATATAATGATATAAAGTGTACCCGTGACCAATACACAATGGATCTTCATCTCAAAATCAGTGGAAGATATACAAGTATAGTATCCATCTTCAAGAAGGTAGTGACGCGTGATGGTTGGAGACACTAGAACAAAACGAGCCATTAGAGCCTAGTTTAGCACAATATTTTAGTGCATTTGAGGGCATCAATTGGGATGATGAGAGGGCACATAACCCAGTGCTAAATGACATGTTCACTTGGCTGTCGAATTTAGCACTAGTTTTTTCTCCCTTTTTAGCGCCTAGTTTTTCTCCCTTTTTAGTGCCCATTTTTTCTTCTTATTTAGCTCCTAGTTTTTCTCTGGATTTTTCACCTAAAATACGATATAGCTCCCTAAATAATGCCCAAAATAGTGCTTGGTTTAGTTCCTAGTGTAGCGCATGTTTTAGCTCCAGTTTTGGCACCTAATTTAGCTCTTAGTTTAGCTCTTGGTTTAGCGCCTAGTTTAGCTCTAACTCTAGCTTCTAGTTTAGATTTTGGTTTAGCTCCTAGATTACCTCCTGGTTTAACACCTACTTTATCTCCTGGTTTAGCTCCTAGTTTAGTTCCTATTTTATCTCCATGTGTGGTGCCTAATTTAGGTCCTGGTTTAGCTCCTGGTTTAGCTTCTAGGTTAGCTCCTGGTTTAGCTCATGGTTTACCGCCTAGTTTAGCTCCTAGTTTAGCTCTTGGTTTAACTCCTAGTTTAGCTCCTAATTTAGCACCTAGTTTATCTTCTATTTTAGCTCCTATTTCAGCTCCTGGTTTAGAACCTAGTTTAGTTGTAGGTGTGGTGCCTAGTTTATCTCCCAATCATGCTTCATGTTTTAATTCTAGTGTAGCATTGAAAATAACTTCTATTTTGGCTTCCAAATTAACGCCAAGATGTTCTTCAATTATTGCATCCTTTTTTGCTTCTATAATTGCTTCCTTGTAAGCTCCATGGTTTTCTTCCTTTTACTTCCAAGGTTTGCTTCCTTTTTAGCATCTAGTTTTGCTTCTTTTTTTGGTCCAGGGTTTGCTTCCTTTTAGTGTTGGGATTTGCTTCTTAATTAAAATCCAATTTTTCTTCTTGTTAAGAAACCAATTTAGCTTCCTACTTATATCCAGAAATAGCTCCAAGTATGGATTCAAATTTAATGTTGAGCTTTACTTCCATTTTAGAGCCACATTTTTCTTCCATTTTAACAATTCATGTTTTGTCCTTTTTAGCTTCCATTTAGTAATTTAACTTTTTTTATTTCAATTTAATTAGTTAAATATATCATGCATCTTAAAAAACTTATATTATTATAGATTAAGTCATATTGCATTTGAAGTATTTTATATGATAGCTTTTATAAAGAATTTATACGGAAATTGACATCCATACAAACTAGCAACATCATTATAGTAATTAAATATCCATCTAAATAAAATCTACAACATAGAGTATATATAAATTAACAAGATAATGATTATAACATGATCATCATCTATAATTAAAACTAGTCAAATATATCAATATTAGATAAGTAGCATGTCAAACAACTTATATCTTTAATACTGATAAGATCATCATCATATATAACTACAACAAGTGAAAGTCAAATATGACAATAGATCAATAACATGTTAGAATGATACATGGCCAACAATCGACGTAAGTTAAGATCATATATGTCCAAATGATATATGTCAAAATGATAAAACTCAATAATATGGTATTGCAGGTGAAAACGATACATATGATAATAAACATGAAAATAGACATCATAACAATATACAACAATGATCAATGATGGATTCTATATGATCAATGTCACTCGCTACTACCAACAAATAGGTCATCATCATTATATTGATCATGATCATTGTGGTCATCATCATCATCATTCACAATGTCTCATTCATTTGACTCATAAGCATCATCTCCCATGTCTATATCAAACCCATTATAATCTGAATATATCTCATGAGGATCAACTGGATCTTCTAGAAGACTCGTGTTCTACAAAAACGAACATTCAAAATGAAAAGTTATTATTTATTTCATGCAATATGTATTTTTTGTGTTATATTTCTAATATTACAACATATGAAACAAAACCATAATCATATTACACCATATCAAAGTGCGCATACCATAGTAAAATATCAAATAATTTACAAATAAGAAATCATTCCAATGTTGTAAAACATGAAACAACTCCAATAAACGTTAGTAAAGATCGTTAAAAGATGTGTTATACATTTTAACTATCAATTGTAAATTTTATTACACAACCGTAAGTGCCAACCCTCTCCATTCTATGCTATTGCCTATAAAAATCCTTTGAGAGTTAATTGGTCTATATATATTATTCTCTTGTATTTCACAAATGAATATTTTTCTAGGACATTTTGGCCCATTGTAATATGCTTCAAAAGTCCTTTGAGAATTAACTAGTTCATAGGTAATTTTGACGATTCTCTCGATACTCATTCAACTAAACCACATGTTACCGATGATTTTGGTCATCATGATGGTGTATTAATGATGGTGTACTCACGCTCTTCATAAGAACTTTCTCTTGAGAAAAGTTGCTTTCATCTTTTCCCAGAAAAATCACTTTTGAAGAAGGTTCACAGGTTGCTAGTATACCAGGGTACGAGAATGACCCATTCTCACAGGCTGCCTTAAGCCAGGGTGCAAACTTCTCACACTGTGTTGAATAGCTAGGGTGAGAACTCGTCCTAAAGCATGGAAAAATATGAATTCTCGATGGCTCTAGAAGGGAATCTTCTAGAAGAATGGGTTGGCATTCGAATGGTTATCCTTGTACTGGATTCCCTGATATTGTGGGATTATTCTTATCCAAGTAACTATCTCATTCTATCCTATATATTGAGGGAATTCTCATGGAAAAGGTTAAGAAAGATTCATTGGAGAATTGGTGAAAGAATTGTGTGAAGGACTTAGCTTGAATAGGAGCTTGGAAACTCTAGCAAGTCTATCAAGAGGATTTGATATTCTTCATACAAGGATTGAGAAAGTGTGTGCGTTGGAGCCAAGAGCCATCGAAAGGAAGCTTGTGACATCAAGGCAATAAGGTTGTAATCTTTACTTTCAATCAATATGATACAGTGGAATGTCCCTTTCCCATAAAGTTATTCTCACTTTATTGTGTAATTCCTTGATCATACACATAAGTTGACAGTTGAATATATTTTGCTATCTTCACTTTGGTTGGTTTGTGTTGTCTTGGTCTTGACGTCACGAGAGCACCGGAGCAAAGAGGGAGCAACAGAGACCCTAGGAAGCGATATAAAGGTATGTTACTTGTTCCTTCCTACTAGCTAATTCAATGGTCAAAACTTAGGGAAAGAGTCATGCCCTATCCTGTTTTGTTCTAGATCCAGGTGGATCTAGGGAGATCTGTTAGTGTCCGCACCTACTGATTAGTCTAATAACAAAATTGACGACTCCACTAGGGAATATAACCTGTTTTCTTGTGGTTTTTGGTGTTTTTCCTTGGTCATTTGTTCTTTCCTTACCATTCTCCCTTCATATCAATCTCCGAGTCTTTAGGATACCCTGATAGACCCTCTAGGTCTAGAGGCCTCCTCAAATTTTGTGTCTTTTTCCAAAAATTTGACTAGCTTCAGACATTCTCACACTGCACTTCACAGTAGCCTGTGAGAGTCTATAGGGTTCACACCCTGATTTTAGGTTCAGTGTGAGGTTCTCGCATTATGCTAAAAGCCCACCTTCGAGAATCACTAATTCTGGCACTGTGTAATATTTCCATCCTACGAACTCATTTTTTCAAATTTTTGGATTTAAGTTTTTGCATCTTTAACTGCCCAGATTAGTTTAGGTGCCTCAAAAGAGTTTCTTGGACCATTGATTGATGTTCTTCTTATCTTCTTTTTTGTGCACGAATACGTCCTAGGATTTCAAAGGCTCTTCCTATCACTTGTTCTTGACTTTCATTTCTTGGCTTTTCTTGACAAAGCTATACTCTCTGATTTTGGAATTTGAGTGTGCTTGATTGGTTGAGGACCGACGATCAGTTGAAAGTTGAGTTTCTTGGTCTTTATCATTTGCTTGTTGTTTGAAAGATCATTTTTCCTTTGGGTAATTGAAAAGACTAGATTGGTTTGCTTGTTATTTTTGTTTTCATTGAAAGAGTGGTTTGGATTTTTATCATTGCTTGTTCATTGGTTTTTGATTTTCTGTACTCTCACTATTATGGTGTGGGTCCTTTTTGAAAAGTGAACAAAGTTTTTCTTTCAAAAATCATTTTCGTCTTCAAAAACATTGAAAATCAATTGTTGAAATTATTGAAAAAGAAACAATAGAGAATTGTTATTGATGCGTGATTTGTTGCATTTGCATTTTAAAGGAAATTGTGTCTTGTAGTTCAAAGTTTGATTCGGAAAACTTCTCTTTCCCTCCCATGCATAGGATTCATTGAACAAAAATCGATATATTGCATTCTTATCCATGCATCATTGGGTCAGAGTCTTTTACAACATCAGTTTCATCTCTGTTTCCTTTGAGTAACAACAACCCTTAATAACACTGCACAATCATAAAATTTAACTAGTAAGTCTTTTCTAGGGCTCTATTACACCAACATTTAGCTAGGCTAGTGCTTTGGTGTAGGAAGAGAGATACACTCTCGAAAGAACAAAAAACACAATAGCATCTTGTGTTAGGGAGTGTTAAATTCCATTTGCAACATCTTGTCCTATGAAGCCCTTCTCACACAAGGGTCAAACGCGAGGTTGCATTGATATTGCCAGAGTTACTCACCTTTCTTTGTTGATATCAGTGTAGAGATTACACGTATTATGGGGATGACTCGGAGGTATACCCACATTGATGAGTGGAATCCTTTTGAGTTTATTTTGAGCTAGATACCTTGCCCTTGCGTGTGGATCATACTGTCGACTATCCCCCCGGGCTTTATTGTTGGTGGTGGTAACCTTAGTGGCCTATATTTTTAGGTTCTTACACAAGGTGACTATGGAGGGGAAAGTCTTCACAGTACCTAGAATTGACATTGACCAAACTCACTCGGGCTCCTTGGAGGGTATACCCACGATTATGTGTGGGAGCTTGCACCAGGGTGTAAGTCCATTAAGCAGGTCGTCAGCGTAACTTTTCCACC
>SNQJ01S0002679.1:51132-70889 GCA_010110895.2 Picea sitchensis
GGTGTAAGTCCATTAAGCAGGTCGTCAGCGTAACTTTTCCACCCTAGCCCATCCCCTTCTCGTCTCGTTGTTGCGACGTTAGATTTCATCACCTACTAGTGACTTTGGAATTAGAAGGTCTTGTTTGCTTGGTGTTCCTTCCTAGATTTTGTTTACTAGCGCGTGTTCTTTGTTTACCAAAGTTGACCATAAGATTTTCTCCATGAAGTTTGTCACTTGTTTACAATAGCTCCTCCACGTCGTTCACGTAGAATGTAGGGTTTATCTCCAGAGCATCTGAAAGGTTCTCAACCCTTGCCTACAAGTACACCTGAGGGATCTCCTCAGCAAAGTGAAGTCACAGTCGTCACCATGCCACAAGTGGAATGCACTGACTCTCTAGAAAATTTTCAAATTACAAATACTCGAGAGGACTTTCGATTTCATCATGATTCTGAGTGAACGTTTATGCAACTAAATTCTTCCGGAGACTTAGTTGTTGCGTCTTCTAGATCACCAGTTGGACCCTTTCCAGGCATAGAAGGCCAAGATCTTTTTTGGTCTACAGGTGTTTTTCGATGGGACCTTTTTGGTCCAGGTTCACCTGTGATTTCCGAAATCTCTAGTCTAGAGACAATACCGTTGACTACTGCTTATCACTTTACCATCCTTGCCAAAATGGCCCATATTACAGATACTACGAGTGTTCCAACCGGGTTTACTGTGGTTAGTCTTTCTCCCATCAATACACCGTGAATGCCCAACATCACTCCGAAACTACCACTCGGATACCGTGCGTTGAATGCTTCCATTCACACTCCTACGCAAACACCATCCGACTCTCCTGGTGGTCCTTCTTCTTCTGGGCACTCTCTTCTCAGTTTTATTTCGACACTCCCTCAATTTCCTTTTGGAGGACCTTCTTCGTCTTCTACTAGCAGTCTTTATCCTAGTGGCACTATTCTGTCATTCACACCAAATTACCAGATTCCCGTCAGTGGACAATTTTACCAAGGTGGTATGACTCAACCCCCTCTTAGTGGGAAAATTCCTTTTGGAATGCAAATCCCAATTGGAACACAACCCCCAATTGGAACGTTGCCCCCAATTTGAACACCACCTTTGATGGGAGGACCGACCCCACCTTATAGGAAAAACGTACCTCCATCCTTGGCCCGGTACTAAAATCAGTTGATACAACATCCTCCTCAAACGAATGGGGGACAACAGTTTCCAAATGCATCTGTAATACCTCCTAGTATGGGCCAACCATATCCAGGTTTGTTCAATCCCATTTGGGGAGTGAATGCTCAACCTCAAGTCCCTGTTCCAGGGTATAATCCTATGAGCTACTATCCTCTCCAACCACCCCTGAATCTTCCTGGGTCTTCACATTATATGTAGACTACTTATGGTCCTACTGGTTTGCCGATAGGGCTTCCTCCCCAAAGCCACCAGTACCCGTAGGTGAATCGACAATTACCCTTCATAGCCACTTTGGATCTTCCATATTTGTCAAGGATTTTAAATGATCCAATTTGTCACTCTCCCCAATGGCATGCTATCCCAACTAAGCTATTATCGAACATTCCTAAATTCGACGGTAAATAGAGAGAGGTCCCAAACAATCACATTATGACTTTTCACCTATGTTGTTCATCCAACTCATTGATGGATGACTCTATTCATTTACGTATTTTTCAACGAACCCTCACAGGTTCTGCTGAGAAGTGGTATATAGAATTTTGATGAGGTTTTTTCTCTGACTTCAACACCCTAGCCATGGCTTTCCTCATGCACTACTAGTTACTGATTCGTTATGACATGGGAATCGAGATTTTGACTTCTTTCAAACAGAACAAGGCCACTCATATATCTGATCACATTCATGAGTGGCGATGATGACGACGTCTTATTAAACTCGAACTCCCTGACCAATTGATGGCAGAATGGTTCACCAAATTGTTTATGAATGACATCGTTTGTGGCATTGCCATGGGTGGAGTGGTCACAGAAGAATAGGCTATAATTCATGCTCAATATCTTGACCTCGTTTATTCACAAACGAGAACCCTTTACGATTTACAACCTGACTTACCTCATCCTTCCATTTCCACAACTTTGACTACTCCAACTGCCTTGCATGCAGCTGACGGTGTGATTGGCACTTTCCAGACCCAACCACACTCTGCCTCAAGCACAAAACCCAAAACTACTTCTTCTAATGCTCAAAATGCTCCATCTCCTGCCCCTCCCATAAGCAAGACTTTTGAGGTAAATGCAATCCAATCTACCCTAGCCTGTAAAAACAAATCTAAAAAGGGGAGAGGTAAGAATAAGGAGGGAAAAAATACTTGTCAAGCAAAGCAAACCAAAACTACCCCTGTTGATGATAGGGATAAGAAAAAACCTCAATACCGTTGTCTTATTTGTGGTGATGATCACTACATGAAGGATTGTCCACAACACGCCGAGGTCACCAAGTTCCTTCAAGGAGCTCCAAAACCACCTGCTTCGGCTGTTTTTTCCCAAACCTTCCCGTCTCAACAACAGGCTCAATTGGTCATTCATGACCAACCCTCCTCTTCTAATACATCATATGTTTTGATGTGCACTGGCGATTCCAAGCAGAGCGACATTGCACTCACTACTTGAGCCAAAGATTATTCTCCCTCTAAAGAGAAGGTTGATGATCTACCGCCCTCCTCGGTACAACTCTCTCCCGCGACTCCACCTACCAACGGTCCTCTTCATCTCGAATGACCGAGCCTTGACATAGTTCTATGACCCCCCCCAAAGGGCGTCATTCGGAAATCAGCTTTCAATCCTCATGCTCATGCGGCCCAGAACTACAACATTGTTGAAGATCTGGCCCAAGCACCTTCTGCGATGTCATCCCTTAAAGTCCTTCAAACTTGTCCCGCACAATGGAAGGAATTGTTAAAATATATCGGTGGAATTGATCCGACGGATATGAATTTAATAATCTTCGACTTGGAAGATCACATTCCAAGGTTACCCCCTCAACTTGCGTTCCAGATCCAAGTGATTGTCTCTGACAAAAACATTTTCCAAACCATTATCGATGAGGGTGCCTCGACATTTTTTATGTCTCTTTCTTGTTGGAAAGCTATTGGCTCTCTTTCTTTGAATGAATCCTAGAACACTCTTAAAGCCTTCAATGGATCTGGTTTTAAGCCCTACAGTGTCCTTCCTTCGTTTCCCATCACGTTGGAAGGCAAGACGGTCCAAGTCGAAGTGGAATTCTTTGACGCTCCCCTTGATTATAATCTTATGCTTGGCCATAGCTGGATCGATTCCATGCGCACAGTTGTATCGACCCTTTTCCATGTGGTACGTTTCCCACATCAACGTAAGGTTGTCACTGTCAACCAACTAGCCTTCTTCAATTCCGATACCCATACTCGCAACGTACTGTTTATCGCTAAAACCCCACCAAGTTATGAGAACGTCAGTGTAGGCCTTCTCAAGGACTCTTCGTTAATGGGTACTTTCCCCATTCCACTGCCCAATGTTCCACGCTCGTCTGTTGCTTCCATCAACATGATCTACACCTTGCGTCACGAACTTCCTGCATCTCATGACCCCTGGATAGTACCTGACCCTAGAGATCATCTTCATTTTGGCGACGCAATGCCGTTAGGTCCATTTGAATCCACCTATCAAGCCATTCAATCGACAATAACTTCTACCCCCTCTCTTGGTGAGTTGTCTCCCGATCCTTTTCATGTCATTTTTCCCACTGATGAGATGATCATGTCTGTCATGGAGGACACCCCTTGGGATGATGGACATCATTGTTCCATCCTCTTTATAGAGCAGCATACCATTGAGAACGACCAACAGATTTCGACCTCGTCGACTGTTGTCATCATCTCCACCATTCCCAATTCTACACATGATGTGTTTTCTGAAGGGAACTTAAGAAATATCTCGCCCACTATTCCCCTTGACATATCCATCAAACCTACGATTGTTGAAAAAGTCCATATTGAAGCTTCATGTTCTTCTAACGAAATCATCACCTACACATCCCTATTCAAAAAGTTTCGTGACATCTTCACTTGGAGTTACGAAGAAATGTCGAGTATCGACCTTGAGATTGTAATACATGAGATAAAGACATACCTTGACGCTAAACCTGTTCGGCAACGCCTTTGTCCAGTTCACCCACGTAAAGCGACTGTTATCAAGCTCAAAGTCGAGAAACTTCTGAAAGTTGGCTTTATTTATCTGGTGTCTCTCATAGACTGGGTTTCCAATCTTGTCCCGATTGACAAGAAACAAGGCACCATTCGTGTATGCGTTGATTATAGGGATATCAACAAAGCTTGTCCCAAAGATAATTTTCCTACCCCCTTCGTCGATCATATTGTCGACGATTGTGCCGGAAGTGAAATCTTCTCTCTCATGGATGGTTTCTCCGGGTATAATCAAATCAACATTGTTCCCGAGGATCAACATAAGACTGCTTTTATTTGTCCTTGGGGTACTTTTGCCTATCGAAAACTTCCTTTCGGTCTCAAGAACGTTGGCGCTACTTTTCAACGTGCTATGTCTTATGCTTTCCATGATATCAAGCACATCATTCAAGCATATTTGGATGATTTACCTGCTCATTCAATGTGCCAATTCGAATACCCAACCCACCTCCGAGCCATTTTCATTTGCTATCGGTTCTACCGTATACATTTGAATCCTTATAAGTGCATTTTTTGTGTAGAATCCGATCGTCTTCTAGGTTTTATCATTTCGTGTCAAAGGATCTGGGTAGATCCTTTAAAGGTTCAGGCGATCCTTAATCTCCCTCCTCCTTCTACTCTTCACCAATTACAAAGTTTGCAGGGGGAAGAAAACTTTCTTCATCATTTTATCCCAAATTATGCCGAGATAACTCGTGGATTTACGTGTCTCTTCAAAAAGGGTTCAGAGTTCATCTAGGATACCATTGCCAACAATGCTTTTGAAGCTTTGAAATTATCCCTAACGTGTGCTCCGCTTCTCTATCCCCCCGATTACAGTTGTGATTATTTCCTCTACCTTGCTACCTCGGATTACACCATTGGTATGGTTCTCGTCCAAGAGGATGATGCTAACAACAAACATGTTATCTACTACTTGAGTCGAAGTCTAACGCCTATTGAAATCAAGTATTTACATGTCGAAAAATTGGCCTTGGCTACCGTCCAATCCATCCAACTCTTTCGGCACTATCTCCTCTCACACAAGACTATAGTGATTTCTCACTGCAACCCTATGCAACACATTCTTACACGTCAATTGCTAGGGGGAAAATACTCCAAATGGATTGTTATTCTCTACGAGTTTGACTTCGAATTCAAATGCACCAAGTCTAATAAGTCCTTAGTGTTTATTGATTTGATATACGATTTTCCCCATTCTAAAATGGAAACAGTAGCAGTTGATTCATTACCCAATGAATCTCTTTTCCTTATTAGCAATGATGATATTTAGTATGGTGATATCATTATATATCTCCAAACCCATACTTTCCAGCCAACTTTGTCTAGTACTGAGCGACGTCGTATATATTATCCCCGGGGATACTCTTTATCATCGGGGCATTGACTCTATTTTTCGACGTTTTCTAACGTTTGGCGAAGCCGAGAAAGCTCTGAGTGACTGTCATTATGGAGCCTGTGGTAGTCGTATGTCTGGGTATGCTATTTCCCAGAAGATCTTACGAGTAGGGTATTTTTGTACTTCTTTATTTAACGACTACATAATCGTCATTCAAAAATGCCATGCCTTCTAGACCTATAATAACAAGATACGGTCACATCCTGCTCCTCTTCACCCTGTGGTCTCTGTCGGTCCCTTTGCGAAATAGGGCATCGATTTCATGACATGTCACCCTCACTCGACCGGGGGACATGGTTACATCATTGTAGCCATTGATTACTTTACGAAATGGGCCTAGGCAATGCCGACATTTGACAACACTGGAAAAACCACAACATTATTCATTTTTAATCACGTCATAGCTCGTTTTGGTGTTCCCCAAGCTATCGTCACTGATCACGGTATCCACTTCAAAAACTTCATGATATCTGAACTTACTGAAAATTTGGGTCTTTGCCATGATAACTCAATTCCCTATTACCCACAAGCCAATGGCCAGGTCGAAGCAATCAACAAAGTTCTCATAAATATGCTTCGACGTATGATAGGGATTCAAAAAACAAGTTGGCACACAATGTTGTTTTCTACATTGTGGGCTTACCAGAGATTTGTCAAGTCCGCTACTGGGTTTACACCTTTTTGGTTATTCTATGGTGTGGAAGCCATTCTCCCGATTGAATGTGAGATACCCTCTTTAAAACTAGTTGTTGAACTCCTACCCAACACTTTTGTTGAGGAAGAATGTCTATTGTATCTTATGTGATTAGATGAAACTTGATGCGATGCCACCCTAGTCATAGAAGCTCAGAAAAAGCGTGTCAAGGCCCAATACGACAAACATGTCAAGCCTCACATTTTCTCGGAAGGAGATCGCGTTCTCCTCTATGATCAAGATCGAGATATGCTAAAGGCTGGAAAATTTGAAGCCATGTGGTGAGGTCCTTATATAGTTCAATGAGTTTTGGAAAAAGGAGCTTATGAGTTGGTAGATTACGATGGTATCTCTTTGAGTGAACCCAAGAATGGGTTGTACTTGAAGAAGTACTATGCATAAAATCATGTATGCACGAGTACTTGCATTTTTATTGTATCATATTTCTTGTGTGTTACTATAGCTTTCTTTTGTCGTTATCTGGTCTCTGCCCTTATGTGATGTTGTGTTTGATTTCTAGATGTCGGAGTCTTCGCTACCCTATATTTTCTTCACTGATGGCGCTATCCGTAGTACTCAGAACCTTTCTTCCGCTGCATGGGCAATTTATGCCCCTACAAATGAACTTGTCTCCTTACAAGGTGTGTGTCTCAGTCGTGCAACCAACAACATTGTAGAGTATAGTGTCATTATTGAATTATTGGTTGATGCTATCTCACTCAGAATCCGTCATTTGGTTGTGCGACTCAATTCGCAAATTGTAGTACTATAGTTAAGTAATGTCTATACTATTCAAAGTCCTACTTTTTTATGAGTGTATTTGCGAATTTGTCTCTTGAAATGTTATTCTTGAAATGTTATTTTGATCACATTGAATATCAATATATTCCTAGATGTCTAAATACATTAACTGATGCATTGGCTAACTATGTATTAGACAAATATTTGGATCATTTATAAATCAATCAAATCAATTTTCATAACACATGATAAACCGGTAGAAGCTGTCTATATATATAACGATCAAAAGAGTTTTTTATAAAAAATTTGTCAGAAGAACAAAATGTCAAAATCTGAAGCTCATAGCTTCTACAAAGTGACATCATGGATGACATTTATGGTAACACATGACTTCCCAGGAAACTCTATGGAGTAGTCGACTCATGGACCCTGACACTCCTACTGTATGACATTGATCACGTCGTGGAACCTCTTCAAGAGGCATGTCTGGAATATCTGTGGTCAAGCCCTCTAGGTTTTGTTCCACTACTTGATAATCCTCGGCATATTGTGGCGTTGGCGCTACCTCTCCTCGTCGTTGAATGGGAGAAGTACTAGGAGGTCGGTAAGGTCCAATATCTGTGTCATCAAAACCGAATTTTGTATTTAGTCTTTGAACGAACATATTAAAAAAAAACATTTACATATGATAAAAATTCACAAAAACATTTAAAAGGAAAAAATGTGTGTACTTCTTACCAAGTTCCCCCCACTAAGCATCCTCTGGCAGTACTAAGTTCAGATCTCCTCGGAAATCCAACCCAGCATAATAATAATCGTCAACCATCAACATCTGTGGTTGCAACCAATTGAAGAAGGTATCATCATACTTGATGATTGGTCCAGCTACGTGCCGGGCCATGAGCCGACACCATCTCAACATTCTTAGATCCCTAGGAGCCAATAAATTCCACTCAACTTGCAGCCTCAGTAATGAAACCCTCTCAAGGAAGAAGGACACTAACAAAGATATGTACCCGAATTTCTTCAAGTCATCTCATCTGCATTTAGTCAACTTTCTTTTCATACTACGAAGCACAGTGTCTGCCCAGTTGAAAACCCGAGGTTTAGTACACTCTATAGCATACTGAAAGTAAATCTATAGCACCATGTGATGAACGAAGCTCCCTGCCATCAGAGCTATGGTGAAAAAGATAGTACGGAGGGTCAAATCCCATACCCCCCAAATAGCTACTTTTCATTTCTTCCTCTCTGCCTCAGTAATACAGTGTATGCAGCAGTACTCACTCATGGGCAGCCCACCACCTCTGCTACCAGTCAGGCTCACGTGGTACCCCCACCATGACAGTCCAATCAAAAAGTAAATGTCTGTATTATCTAAGGATAGTGTGCGGACCCCCACATGAAATACCTATTGATCGGGATCCCACATATGCATAAGGTACTCTAAAAACCTGACTTGGGCCCTCATGCTCAGGATACAAAATTACTTCAGAAGGCCACAGTTTCTTAAAGCAGCAATAGTGGGTGGATGATTTCCGGCAATAGCATTGTCTTGTTCGTGCTCCATCTCGCACCATTCAAGAACCATTTTGATGGCCAATTACCTGCATAAGAAGCACAAAAAGAGGATTAGCAACTCTATTCATGAATTGGCTCTTTTTTATTGAGTAAATTCTTAAAAAACTTTTGTGATTTGCGGTTCTCGCAGATTCCCTTTGGGCACAGTGCGAGAACATCATAGGCTGTTGTGGGCTCACCTGCGAGAATCACCCATTCTTGCAGGTCCCATGTAGCCCACCTGCGAGAATGGCTGAGTGCAAGTAGGGCTCATAAAATCAACTCAAAAATATGAATTTCAACGAATGAAAATGCAAAATTAAACCATGAAAGAGTAGAAGACAAAGAGCCTACCTCATTGTCACTAATGGCTCACTGAATGGACACTCGTAAATCCCACAATATGACACCAAACTTCGAGGGTAAAAGATGGGTTTTTTAGCTCAAATAGTGGAAAAGTGAAAATGATATGGTAAAAAGAGTTTTACTCCTTTATATTTACTTTTACCATGTTATTTGGTTTTTTATGATTATTTATCTATTAAACCCTAATCCCTAATGTCCTTTTGAGTGTAACTTTTGCAGGCATAATGACTTCAATGCTCATATACAGGGATGCAGACATAATTTTTCTTTTTTCATCCATGTTTTGATTGTTTTTTATGGTTTTTTTTAAAAACCTCGAGCGTGGTCTTTGTCCATTCTCGCACTCGAAAATACGTGAGAATGCGATCGAACATACTTTTATCACTTTTTCGGGCTCAACAAGGTTATACAAAAAAGGAAACCCCTTGAGTCCTCTTTAATCTCTTTTCAGACTCTCTAAACATGAAAAGATAGCCGAGGGACCTTGCTATTTTCACGCTCGATAAAGTATCTGAAGAAAGCATCTGATGAGCGATAATTTATCTCTTTTTCGGTCTCATCAGACTATTTTATGAAAAAGGAACTGAGAGAGTTCTCTTTTAAGTGTTGTTCCAAACTCTATAATCATGAAAAACCTTTCAGTTTTCTATCGTTGGACTCGTTAAAAAAACATCGACAGACCCGTAATGGGACTAGACCACTCCTTCTTAGGGTTTGTTAAACAAACTCCAAAGGACTTATCTGAAGGATAAGATTATATCGACAAGCATATGTTATCCTCCTCAAGCTTGCATAAAAATAAAGAGGTACTCGCCATATATGGTGGGGAAAAATTTGGGAAAGGGATATGTTTTCATCTTCGTATTGATTGGCAGTAAGTGTCGCTCTTGAACATAGCACCCCCTATTCATTATATTTGAAGCCAGTTTGGGAAATCCATTTGTCTCTCATTCGATTTGCTACAAAGTCGTTCTCTGTGTCGTCTTTGAGTCAATGCTACCAAATCATTGGTCGTGTCGTTCATATGTTCAATAGAATTCCATCTGAAACCTCTATTGAGTCGGCCATCTGTAGTTATTCAGTCTCTCCGTGTTGGCCTTCCCTGTGTCCAGTTCAATTTTTATCATACCTTGTTTCACCTTCGAAATTTGTTACTCATTTTGTGTCATTGATGGGGGATACATCAAGGCCCTCCTGTGATGAGTTTTGTTCCGTCGACTTCATCTCATTATCCGGAATCAAGACTTAGAAATTCTTTGGTACCTTGGAGCTTGCATGCCTCAATTGCAGGTTTCCTCTCTTTCGACAGTGGATTTACATCATTGACCCCTGATCAAAAGATTCCATCGGATGTTAGACTTCAACTCACTCATTCACACTCGATGGATTGTATTAGATTAACTTGGGATTCATTGACATCAATGGTGATTTCCCTCGCACTTGTTAATGGTTTCATTAATGACCGGTAATCAAGTGATTTCTGCCATGTTCGACTTCAACATATGTAAACACATGGTTAGATTTGTACTTTGGGTGATGAGATTGAAGACCCTGGATATCATCTCTTTGTCCAGGTTGTGATGGAATATGTACAATCTGCGACACATAGATCCATTGTGTATGTCTCGTGGCTATGTCGTCTCAATTTAAATTTTCTTGCATCGATCCATAGTGTATTCCTGGTGGCTATGCTACATTTTGATGGCATGGATCCATTGTGTATGATTGGTGGCCATGAACTATGTCTACAATGTTATCAGTCTATGATCTGAGTATGGGAATGCCTACATCAAAATTGATATATATGATATTCTGCAGATGCTTGGTTGTTCACACATTTCTGATTAGGTGCTCTCCTGGCTTTCAACGCACACATGCAGCTTACAAATTCTTTCGACTGTCACTGATTCCAACCTCATACTTTGGGGGGAATTATGTTACCCATGATTTTAGTCATCATGATGGTGTATTAATGATGGTGTACTAAGGTTCTTCATAAGAACTTTCTCTTGAGAAAAGTTACTTTCATCTCTTCCCAGAAAACTCACTTTTGAAGAAGGTTCACAGGCTGTTAGTATACCAGGGTGTGAGAATGACCCATTCTCGTAGGCTTCCTTAAGCCAGGGTGCAAACTTCTTGCACCATGTTGAATAGCTAGGGTGCGAACTCGTCCTAAAGCATGGAAAAGATGAATTCTCGATGGTTCTAGAAGGGAATATTCTAGAAGAATGGGTTGGCATTCGAATGGTTATCCTTGTACTGGATTATCTGATATTGTGGGATCATTCTTATCCAAGTAACTATCTCATTCTCTCCTATATATTGATGGAATTCTCATGGAAAAGGTTAAGCAAGATTCATTGGAGAATTGGTGAAAGAATTGTGTGAAGGACTTAGCTTGAATAAGAGCTTGGAGACTCTAGCAAGTCTATCAAGAGAATTTGATCTTCTTCATACAAGGATTGAGAAAGTGTGTGGGTTGGAGCCAAGAGCCATCGAAAGGAAGCTTGCGACATCAAGGAAATTAGGTTGTAATATTTAATTTCAATCAATATGATACAGTGGCATGTCCCTTTCCCATAAATCTATTCTCATTTTATTGTGTAATTCCTTGATCATACACATAAGTTGACAGTTGAATATATTTTTCTATCTTCACTTTAGTTGATTTGTGTTGTCTTGGTCTTGACCTCACGAGAGAACCAAAGTGAAGCGGGAGTAACAGAGACCCTAGGAAGTGATATAAAGGTATGTTACTTGTTCCTTTCTACTAGCTAATTCAATGGTCAAAACTTAGGGAAAGAGTCATGTCATGTCCTATTTTTTTCTAGATCCAGGTGGATCTAGGGAGATCTGTTAGTGTTTGCACCTACCGATTAGTCCGATAACACCACATCCAAATTTCAATCCTTCAAAAGAAAATATTCAATACATCAATCCCTAAAGGGTTGAAAATTATGACAAAAATGTAATAAAAGGTGTCAAGGTGTATTTCCTTGCCTTACCTTTCCATGCCATGGCTTGCCTTTGCATGTCTTACCTTTCAATGCCATGTATTTCCTTTGCATGCCTTCCCTTTCCATGCCATGCCATGTCATTCCATGACTTTCTCTATATGCCTTTCCTTGCCATGTGTTGCCATGTCATGCCATGGAATTGCTTGTCTTTGCATGCCTTGCATTCCCATGTGTTTCCATTCCATGCCATGTCTTTCTATCGTATGGTATGATTTTCCATGCCATGCCCCTCCATACTATTATTTTAATTCACTTTCCATGCCTTGTATTTCCATATCATGCCTTTCTTTTCCATGCTATGTCATGTCCTTCCTTAAGGTTTTTATTCCTTGAGGAGGATTGGAAAAGAGTCCTTGAAATGGTTTGGGATGCCACTTGAAAATGGGTATAAAAAGAAAACTGAGACTTAGATTGAGTTTTCATCGACTTTGATGGATACTGGGATAGGATTTCATCTAGAGAATCCCTCACTCTCAGGTTCCATGCCTCAGAAGCTGCTTTACTCATTGATTTAGAGAATTAGTGTTTTTCTCAGTTTGAGAAAATGCATCATTTGTATTAAGGGTTCCAATTTATGAAAACATCCCTCGTGGAAATATCGATAATTTGGTCACCTATTCCATGCCTAAACAAGCTTGCAACATCTCACAGAAATAAAAAATGTTGCTATGTTAGGTTTTTATCGCTTGAGGAGGAATTGGCCAAGAGTCCCAGAAATGGTTTGGTATGCGACTTGAAAATCAATATATATATATATATATATATATATAAAAGAGACTCAGATTGAGGAACCATCGTCTCCATTAGATTCCTGGAATAGGATTTTTGCTAGAGCACCCCTCATTCTCGGGTCCAATCCCTTGTAAGTTGTTTTTTTCATCGATTTTGAGAACTAGGGTTTTTCTCAATAAGAAGCAATGAAACATTTGGATTTAAGGGTCCAATTTATAAAATCATGCCTCCGGAGAGGATGAAAAATGTGGTCACATAGTCCATGCCTAAAAAAGCTTGAAACATCTCACGAAACTCAAAAATGATGCTCCGTTAGGTTTTTATGCCCTGGGGAGGAATTGGCCAGGAGTCCCCGAAGTGGTTTGCGATGCCACCTGTAACTGACAATAAAAGGAAAATCGAGACTGGGATGAAGGAACCGTCGAATTCTATGGATTACTGAGATAGGATTTCACCTACAACACCCCTCACTCTCAGGTGTCATGCCTCAAAAATTGCTTTACTCATTGATTTCGAGAATTGAGGTTTTTCTCAGTAAGAAGTAATGCAACATTTGGATTTAGGAGTCCAATTTATGAAACCATTTCTTAGGAGAGGATGGAAAATATAGTAATATATTCTATGCCTAAACAAGATTGTAGCATTTCACAAAACTCAAAAATGTTGCTCCGTTAGGTTTTTATGCCCTGAGGAGGAATTGGCCAAGAGTCGTTGAAATGGTTTGGGATGTGACTTGAAACTAGGTATATAACAAAAACCGAGACTCGGATTGAGGAATAATCATCTTTGTTAGATTCTTGGCATAGTATTTTAGCTAGAGCACCCCTCACTCCTGGGTCCAATCCCTCGTAAGTTTTGTTTTTTATCGATTTGGAGAACTAGGGTTTTTCTTAGTAAGAAGAAATGAAAATTTTTGATTTAGGGGTCCAATTTATGAAACCATGCCTCAAGAGTGGATGGAAAATGTGGTGACATAGTCCATGCCTAAACAAGCTTGCAAGATCTCACAAAACTTAAAAATGTTGCTCTGTTAGGTTTTTATGCCCTGAGGAGGAATTGGACAAGAGTCTCTGAAATGGTGTGGGATGCCACATGAAACTGGGCATAAAAAGAAAAATGAGACTTGTATTTAGGAACCATATACTCCGATGTATTACTGGGATAGGATTTAAGAAAGATCACTTCTCACTCTCGGATGCCATTCCTCGAAAGTTGCTTTACTCATTGATTTCAAGAATTAGTGTTTGGCTCAATTTGAAGCAATCCATCATTTGGATTAAGGGGCCCAATTTATGAAACCATCCCTAGTGAACAGGCTGATAATGTGGTCACCTATTCCATGCCTAAACATTATTGCAGCATTTCATGAAAATAAAAAATGTTTCTCTGTTAGGTTTTTATGCCCTCGGGAGGAATTGGCCAAGAGTCCCCAAAATGGTTTGGGATGCGACTTGAAACTCTATATATAACAAAAATCGAGACTTGGATTAAGGAATCAGCGTATCCATTGGATTCCTGGTATAGGATTTTAGTTAGAGCACCCCTCACTCATGGGTTCAATCCCTCGTAAGTTTTTTTTTTCATCTATTTTGAGAACTAGGGTTTTGCTCAGTAAGAAGCAATGCAACATTTGGATTTAGAAGTACAATTTATGAAACGATGCCTCAGGAGCATATGGAAAATGTGTTCACATATTCCATGCCTAAGGAAGCTTGCAATATCTCACATAACTCAAAAATGTTTCTCTTTTAGGTTCTATGCCCTGAGGAGGAATTGGACAAGAGTCCCCAAAATGGTTTGGGATGGCACTTGCAAATAGGAATCAAAAGAAATTCAAGACTCATATTGAAGAACCATCAACTTATATATATTAACATGATAGGATTTCAGCTAGAACACCCCTCACTCTTAGGTGCAAAGCCTCAAATGTTGTTTTACTCATTGATTTTGAGAATTAGTGTTTTTCTCAGTTTGAAGCAATGCATCATTTGGATTAAGGTTTAAAATTTATGAAACCTTCCCTCATGAGAATATCGATAATGTGGTCACCTATTCCATTCCTAAACAATCTTGCAACATCTCACAAAACTTTAAAATCCTCCTCTGTTAGGTTTTTATGCTCTGAGGAGGAATTGGCCAAGAGTCCATGAAATTGTTTGGGATGCCACTTGAAACTGGGAATAAAAAAAAAATAGAGACTCATATTGAGGAACCATTGAATCCAATGTATTAATAAGATAGGATTTCAGCTATACCACCCCTCACTCTTGAGTTCCAAGCCTCAAAAGTTGCTTTACTCATTGATTCCGAGAACTAGTGTTTTGCTCAGTTTGAAGCAATGCAACATTTGAATTAAGGGGTCTAATTTATGAAATAGTCCCTCGAGAGTGTATGGATAATGGAATCACCTATTCCATTCCTAAAAAATCTTGAAACATCTCACAGGACTAAAAAATATTGCTTTGTTAGTCTTTTATGCCCTGAGGAGGAATTGGCTAAGAGTCCCCGAAATGGTTTGGGATGCGACTTGAAACTAGGAATATCACAAAAATCGAGAATTGGATTTAGGAACCATTGTCTCTGTTGGATTCTTGGCATAGTATTTTATCTATATCACCCCTCACTCCCAGTTCCAATCCCTGAAATGTTTTTTTTTTCATCAATTTCAAGAAATAATGTTTTGCTCAGTAAGAAGCAATGCACAATTTGGATTTAGGGGTTCAATTTAGGAAATCATGCCTCGGGAGTGGATGGAAAATATGGTCACCTAGTCTATTCCTAAACAAGCATGAAACATCTAATGGAACTCAAAAATGTTTCTACGTTAGGCTTTTATTCCTTGATGAGGAATTGACCAAGAGTCCCTGAAATTATTTGAGATGCCACTTGCAACTGGGAATAAAATTCAAATCAAGACTTAGATTGAGGAACCATCATCTTCTATGGCTTCCTGGCATAGGATTTCAACTAGAGCACCCCTCACTCATGGGTGCCATGCCTCAGAATTTTCTTTACTCATTGATTTCAAGAACTAGTGTTTGGCTCAGTTTGAGGCAATGCAACATTTGGATTAAGGGGTCCAATTTATGAAAACTTCCCTTGTGAGAAGATCGATAATTTTGTCTCCTATTCCATGCCTAAACAACCTTGCTTCATCTCACAGAACTCAAAAATGTTTCTCTGTTAGGTTTTTCTTCCCTGAGGAGGAATTGGCTAAGAGTCTCCGAAATGGTTTGGGATGCAACTTGCAACTCGATATATAATTAAAACTGAGACTCGGATTGAGGAACTTTCATGTTCATTAGATTCCTGGGATAGGATTATAGCTATATCACCCCTCACTCTCAGGTTTTGTGCCTCGAATGTTGTTTTACTCATTGATTTCATGAATTAGTGTTTGGTTTTGTTTGAAGCAATGCAACATTTGGATTAAGGGGTCCAATTTATGAAACCATACCTTGTGATCATATTGATAGTGTGGTCATCTATTTCATGCCTAAACAAGCTTGCAACATCTCACAAAACTCAAAAATGTCGCTCCGTTAGGTTTTTACGCCCTGTGAAGGAATTGACCAAGAATCCCCAAAATGGTTTGGGATGCAACTTGCAACTCAACATATCACAAAAATTGAGACTCGGATTGAGGAGCCATCATCTCTGTTGGATTCTTGGCATAGGAATTCAGATCCCAAGCATATCGTCATGGGGTGTGCCAATTATTTTCGTTAGAAATAAGGATGGATCGTGGAGACTTTGTATTGACTATCGTCAATTGAACAAAGTGACGATCAAGAACCAATATCCGTTGCCAAGAATAGATGATTTTTTTTACCACATGAAGGGACCGATGGTGTTTTTGAAGATTGATTTGAGATTGAGATATCATCAATTACAGATTAAGTAAGAAGATACCCCTAAGACCTCTTTTAAGATGAGATTCAGACACTATGAGTTTACATTTTTACTGTTCAAATTGACAAATGCCCCAAGGGTATTCATGAGTTTGATGACTTTGGTGTTCCGTGAATACTTGGAAAATTTTGTTCAAGTATTTATTTATGAAACACTAATTTATTCTCAGATGAAATAAGAGCATGGAGAACACTTAAGAATAGTCCTACAGTCTCTATGAGAAAGAAAATTATATGGGAAGTTATTGAAATGCTATTTTTACCAATTGAAGATTCATTACTTGGGACATATCATATATGGTGAAGGTATCGTTGTGGATCCATGGAAAGTAGAGGCAATTATGGAATGGCCAGTACTGATAAACATACACAAAGTACTTGTCTTTATGGCTTTAGAAGGATATTATCGATGATTTGTCAAAGGTTTTTCGAAGATAGAAAATCCAATCACAAAATTGTAAAAGAAAAACAAGAATTTTTTTTGGACAAAGAAATGTGTGGAAGCATTTCAAAAGATTAAAGAGTTGTTGACGACAACACCAATACTGAAAGTCCTCGATATGGACAAGGAATTACTGGTATGCATAGATTCACCAAAGGAAGGCTTAGGTGGATTTTTTATGAAATATGGTCAAGTGATCGCTTATATTTCAAGGAAGTTGAGAAAGTATGAGGAGAACTACACAATGCACAACCTAGAGTTATTAGAAATTCTATATTCCTTGAGAGTGTGGAGACATTGTCTGATTGGATGAAAATTCAAATTAAAAATAGATCACTATGGATTGCAGCATATGTTTAGTCAGAGTGAATTGAATGCGCAACAAAGGTGTTGGTCAAAATTACTTAGCGATTACGACTTTGATATTTCTTACATTAAATCAATGGTGAACAAAGTGTCATATATGTTGAGTCGGAGACCACACATATTCTCAATAATACCTCTTAACATGAATCTTAGAGAAAATATTGTAGCCTTACATATTGTCGATGATTGGTACAAGGACGTTAAGAATAGTATTGGACAAGATGCCATGATGGTGTCAAAGTATGAAGGTTATTCATTAGACAACGAAAGAATTATTCATATTTAAAGACAAAATTTACATACCACCTAAAAACGAATTAAGAAGTTTGATATTGAGTGAAGCACATCGAGCTATGTACATGGCTCATCCGGGTGTAACGAAGATGAAGGCAGAGCTTCAACCTTTATTCTTCTAGAAGGGAATGAAAGACAACATAGCTAGTTACATGGTGAGATGTTTAGAATATCAACAAGTGAAGGATGAACATAGACATCCAACATGACTACTATAACGACACTCTATTTCAGAATCGAAATGGGAGGTCATTTCGATGGAATTTATCGTTGGATTGCCATTGATGATAAGGAGGCATGATTCAATTTTCATGGTAGTTGACACTATGACAAAGAGTGCACACTTTATTCCAATATGTACGATGTATCAGGTGTGAGACACGACTAGAGTATTTGTCAGCGAGATTGTGAGATTACATGGTGTAGCAAGAAGGATCATATCCGATCGAGGATCGATGTTTACAGGACGATTTTTGACTAGTTTCCAAAAGGCCTTGGGAATGCAGCTGAATTTCAGTACAACGTATCACCTTGAGACAAATGAAAAAGCAGAGAGAAAGAACTAGATTTTGGAGGATATGTTGTGTTTGTATGTAATGGAAAGACAAAAACGTTGGGGAGACTTCTTTTCATTGGTAGAGTTTGCATACAATAACAATTACCAGAGTATGATTAACATGGCACCATTTGAGTTTCTTTATGGGTGACTATGTCAGACATCGTTGAGTTGGGATATAATTTAGGATAGGGTCCTTGTAGGGCTGAAAGTGATTCAAGAAATGGAAGAACATATGCAATTGATAAGAAAGAGGATTAAAGAAGCACATGATTGACACAAGAGTTATGAAATTGGTGATAGAGTTTTCTTGTGGGTAAAACCACACAAGGGTTCTATCAAGTTTGGAAAGGGTGATAAACTATCTCCTAGGTTTGTGGGAGCTTTCAAGGTTTTGGAAAATAAAGGATTCATGGCTTATCGAATAGACTTTCCTGATTCTTTGAGGCATATGCACAATGTATTTCATGTATCCTTTTTATGACATTATATTAGTGATCTATCACATGTTATTGACATGAGTTCTTTTTATGTGTCAGACGATGGTTCTCTCATGGAGGATCCAATCAGATGAGGATCAAGATGTTGATGGCATAAATGGACTTCCTTGGACTCTAGATCAAGTCAGGGAGTGGATTGCATTTGTTTGAGTATTTAATTTTTCACACATATGATGGATGACTGGTTTCGATATGATTTATGTATATAGATTATTGACACTATTTTTGTTAGTGGATGAATTCTTGACGATGCTTGCTAATCTGACTCACATAAGGAGTAAAGGGGCCATGAAAATAAACCAAACATTGAGGCAGAGGTGTGGCAACATCCTTGTCACAGCCTACTAGCACCCCTACTGTGATCCGAACTTTAGGTTTACAATTACCTAGTTTGAGTGGCCAACAATGTCATGAGGGAAGACTGAGACAATCACTCACGAATATTTCTAAGGGCCACAGAATAAGGCAAAGTCCTTATTCCTTAGAATCCCATAATCTCTCACAAGGTCGAACAAATGGAGTGTTGAATCCAAAGGGTCGAAAAAAATTCCAAAACCAGTCTAAAGCGAGTGGCACCCTTGGAGCATGGGTTTGCATCTTGAAGGGAACGCCACATAATTAAAAACTTTAGTCAACAAATGTAGGTGGCCTAGAAAACATTGAAGTGAATAGACCTTGTTAGAATAAAATAATTAATTGAACAATAAATTATTAATTACAAGCATAACAAAAGTCTAACCCTAAGTCTAAGACTAAGCCTAAGTCTAAGTTTAATTAAGAGACTAATTAAAAATATTAAATAAATTAAAAGAATTGAGATAAATTAAATTCTAGGAAAAATTGAGTAAAATCTAAAGTTTGGATAAAATGCATATGTGTGCATGAAATTAATAAATTGGATTTTTAAAATGGAAGAAATAATAATATGAGAGAATAGGTGTACACATAGAATGGTATCTAGAGTCAAGCTACCACTA
>SNQJ01S0002679.1:73265-87735 GCA_010110895.2 Picea sitchensis
TGTTCGTTCTATAAATCCATATATTTTTAATATTTATAGACAAAAGTGTTTCTCTTTTTCATTTTTACTCGAATATGGATGACCGTAAAATTCAACCATTCTAAAGAATTCTATTAAATTCATATAGTAATAGATAAGTTCATATTGCTAAAGTTGCTCTAGAAGTAAACAAGCATATTTAGTGAAAGACAAGTGTTGAATAGGATTAAGATGAAGTGGTGGAGTTTCACACCTATAATTTAAGAATTAATATCCCTGAATTATTACATCATCAACTAAATTTTGTTGGTCAAAAATTATAAGCGGAATCATAATAAGTGTTACGATGGAAGGGATTGGAAATCATGAATTCTATTGGGTCGACTTAATGACCAGTTCCATTCTCCGATGATTAATTATGACCACTCCTCTTAACCAAAATAAAAAGAATCACTTATGTCATACTGTATACACGAGAACAAACACGATTTACGTGTTGTACCCTAATTAAATTATTACCTAATTTCGTACTTCGAACCTGAAAAAAGTAAGCCTACAATAATATTACATTATTAGTATGGTTAATAAAATTGATCATAATGTAGTAATTAATAATAGTTATTTATTATGTTATTAAAGGTGGATAACTTTGGATATGTAATAAATAATTATGTAAAATCGAGGATCATTCATACAAGTTATAAAACGAGAGTCATAGTGGTAATGGACTTTTAGAGGGGTAAATTAACAAAATAGTTTATTAATTAATTACATACATTGAAGATATGGGTATTCCTTATATAAATAGTAATTAGATAGTAATGGTTTTTAATAAGTGTTTTTCATATAGTTGTAAATTTGCGAAATGTAATACTTACATATTACTTCTGAAATTTGCAAATGTATTATGTACATTAAAAAAGGGAATTCAAATGCTTTTATTAATTTCTCATATACGTTGTATATTCCTTAAGATTAGTAATTGATAAGTTGGATCATAAATTTTGTAGAATTGTAGCATGTGAATAAGTGTTTAAATTGAAGTCATAAGATTGTAGGTAAGGATGTTAATCTGAGTGTTGTTTGATCGTTATTCTTAAAATAAGAAGTTTCCTTTGCGAAAACCTTAACTATTTATATATAATTAGTCCACTATTAGCACTTCCATTTATAAGTCAAAGGTAGATCAGTTCTTATGTTCTTTTGCTTACTAGATAGTTCATAATCTAATAAAACCTGACTTGGCATTTATGTGATTATTGAGGCCACATTGATTGTGTATTTAATTCCTTTAATTGTCGTTTGGAATTTAAAGTTGTTATTCATCATTTTATGAATGAGATAATTCTTGCATGAATTTTTGGTTATGCCATTAGTGAGAAACTTTTAGGAATAGTGATAGACATTTAATAGTTATTGGCGTTATAAATTTGTTAATTCTTTATTATAGATGGATTATTCTTTAGATAATTCATTGTCGATTTAGCTTTGGAAATGTGACTATGGATGGTTATGGGTATAGATATATTCATGTTCTTCATAACAACTGTCAGTATTGAGACTTTAAATGGTTAATATTGATCGGATGAATCCTAGACTATGAGTGTTGATTATGTGTCTTGAAGATCCTAACCTTACAGGGTAAGATGTTGGGCCGGTAGACATTGATTATTTCGCTATCTTGTTATGACCTGATGTTATTAAATTGGTATAACATCCTGCTCTTGTGAGAACATGTTATTCACTTAATCTTTGAGGACACTTGCGTGTAAGTGATCCAGTTTTAGTATATGGTTGTCTATTTCGCTTATGGATTCTTATGATGATGTTGATGGATTATGATTTATGTTGTTTTGATATCTATGTATTGACAGATGTTATTGATGAGTTTCCCCTGAGTGTGCAGGACACTTGACATATTGAATATATCGATAGAATCAATCGACCCCCTTGGTGGCGCAAACCGCCCTCCTCGGAGTACGAGCGCTCCCTCCAGGATCTTCTCTTCCCTAGGCCCGAAGAGCTGAAATGCTTTTCAAATCCCTTCTTGGGACCTTCCAATACCCACAAGACTCTTCCGATGATTTCCCTTCCTTCAATCGGGAAATCGGACCTCGTTGTATCGCGAATCTTGAAAGCCCAGATTCGGGTCTCCCAAAACCCCGAAACCCGATGAATATTTGCCAAGGCTTTCCTTGCTCTTATCGAGATTTTACCCGTCGGGAAATCAAAACTTACGATGTCATAAATCACTTACCTCTCATGTCCCCGATTCCCGATCCCCCGATGCCACCTGTCCTCTTCTCTGCCACCTGGGACCCACGCTTCCGGGTAAGTCGAGAAATCGTGTTTCAGGAATTCGCGATTCCTATTGCACATTGTCACAAACCTTTCCAAATCCCGAACTCTGATATGCGACACCACCTGTCGTCGCCTCAGGGAGAGACTCAATCTTTCGACACCTGTCCTCCACTAGGCGCCTTTACCCCTGTCGGGAAATCGTGGATCACGATTTCAACACACGCAATACTCTTGACTCTGAAAATCCCGAAATGTCGAACACCGAGCTATCCAGGATGTCTCGCCAGGTGTCCTTGCTGTGTTGGACGACTCTTATTCAACTAGGAATTCGCAAATCGCGATTCATTTCTGCAAGAGTTCTATGTCCCCGGAAACTACAATGAATTGAATCTCGATGAACCCTTGGCTCCTTCGCTGCCCACTATGGATTAACTCCTATGCAACTTCCTGAGATCTAACGGCTGACGGGATTTCGCTGGTTCCTTCTGTGGATCCTGACCGTTATTTCCTCTCCTTGAAGCTTTCTTGGGGATGACTGAGTGTTCCTTCCAGAACTTGTCTCCTCCGATGCCTGCACTTGCAAACCCTGTTCAAACCTTCTTCTACACAGATTCCCGTGCTCTGTGTTAATGATGCCACGAAGGTACTAAACCTCCTGATCTTTCTTACTCTGATTCTTTCATAGGTATCTACGCGCACTCCTTGCGGAAATCATTCAACGCTCTCAAGTGTTGAATCCTTCTGACCCTATTCACTCCCTACAACAACAGTCTTTGAGTGATTTACTCAAAATTGCAACTCTGAGACTTCTTCTCCAGCCTGCACACTCCTTGCATGGCTTCAAAAACTCAGTTTCACTTCTGGGTGAATGAGAACAAGAGTTAAACTACTGAGCCCTCATCAACGCACTCCATGCGGATGAATTCAACTGCACATCTTGCAGGAATCTCCTGACTCAGATAGAGAAACAATTGAAACTTATTCTCTCCCTCTCCTTCAGACTTCAGTTTCAAAACATGAAATCGCATGCATAGCATATCAAAGCAAATTCATAATAAGGAAATAAACATTCATGAGCACAACTTCAACATACAGAGAATAGACACATAGCCATGGATTTGAATCAAGGCTTTCTTCTATTAATTCAATATCTGTACATGGATGTTCTCTACACAATTCATAGCTTGCTCTTCTCTTCTTGTTCCTGAATGAATAAAATGTTACAATACACAAGTGAGGGTGTCTATATCCGTTTTCCCTCCTTTCAACTAAACCGTCTAATCTAGAAATAAATCCTAGCGATCTGCATTAACTAGATTAAATTCCTTCTTATCTACTTCAGACAAGAGCGTATGGCTCGAGGTATGATACAACATACAAAGGCGCTCTCTCATAAATGGTGCATTTATACATTAGCGCATCATCTCGTATGAAATTTCAAAAATTTTCGGCCGGACTTGTACAGTTGTACGTTGTCTTCCATGCTGGCTTGCTTGTCTTGGGCGATGCTCCTGCATCATACTCCTCGGCTTGAAAATTTTCATGGGCTCCTATCCATGAGATCCTGCACGGTCTGTCCATGCTTCTGTATTTCTGCTTCGCATTCCCAGCTGGCATCTTCCACTGGATGATTCTTCCACTTGACCAGGTACTCGATATACTGCTTTCGCCTGGTTTTCTTACCCACTCGCTTGTCCAGTATGCACTCCATCTATGGCTTCTCTGCAACTGGTAATTGCTTTGTCCACTCAATCACTGGTTTCTCAGTTTCAGTTTCTGTTTCCCTAGCGCTGTATGGGTATAAATCTACCACATTGAATATCGGAGATATTCCGATGCCATCTGGAAACTCAATCTCATAAGAATTCTCTCTGAATTTCTTCAGGATTCTGCATGGCCTGATTTTCTTCATTTTTAATTTGTTATATGTTCCCCTCGGGAACCTTTCTTTCCTTAGATGTGCCAGGACTAGATCGCCAACCTCGAACTGAAGTTGTCTCCGATGCTGATCAACTCTGCGCTTGTACTCGTGATTTGAATCTTTCAGTCTCTGCTTCACCTTGCCATGAAGTTCCTTCATCGTCTCGGTGAATTCCTCTGCACTAGCACTGCTAGTTGTCGTCTGTTCTGACTCCCTAAGTTTAGAAACTCCCCTCGGTTGTGTCCCATACACAATTTGAAATGGACTTTTGCCTGTACTCTGATTCACTGAATCGTTGTACGCGAACTCCACCTGTGGCAATATATTGTCCCAGCTGCCATGGTGCTCCATCACTAAGCTCCTCAGCAAGTTCCCCAGACTTTTGTTCACCACCTCTGTTTTCCCATCCGTCTGCGGGTGGTAAGCTTAAATAAACACCAAGTTAGTTCCCAGCTTCTTCCATAGCGTCCTCCAAAAATGACCTATGAATTTCGTATCCATGTCCGAAACTATACTTTTCGACAATCCATGAAGTCGCACAATCTCTTTGAAAAACAAGTCTGCGATGTGGGTCACATCGCTGGTCTTCTGGCATGGGATAAAATGTGCCATCTTTGAAAACCTATCCACCACCACAAAGATGGAATCAACTCCTCTCTGTGTTCTCGGCAAACCCAATACAAAATCCATGCTGATCGCCTTCCATGGTCTCTCTAGTATGGGCAATGGCTGATAAAGACCTGCATTTTTCTTTCTCCCCTTCGAATGCTGACAAATCCTGCATTTGTCAACAAATCGTTTGACATCTTCTCGCATGCCTAGCCAAAAATATGATTTTCTCAGCTTTGCGAATGTCTTATCGTGGCCAAAATGCCCTGCCAAGCCTCTACTGTGCTTCTCCTTTAGCAAATTCTCCCTCATGGAGCAATTTGGAATGCATAATTGATTGCCTCTAAACAACAACCCCTCCTGGATCATGTAATCTATCCAAGGGCTCTGATCCCTGAGAACTTGATTCTCAGCTGCTTCATATGCTTCCCCAAAATCTGTATCTCCTGCATACATGTCCTTCAGGTTTTCAAAACCCAAGGTTTTGACTCGGAATTCCTGCAGCAACAAACATTTCCTGCTCAAAGCATCAGCCACTTTGTTAGCAGTGCTTGAAATGTGTTTGATCACAAACGTGAAATTCTGCATATACTCTACCCATTTTGCATGTTTCTGATTCAACTTCTCCTGTTGACTCACAAACTGCAATGCATGATTATCGCCGTATAATACAAATTCCTTTGGTATCAAGTAATGCCTCCACTTCTTCAACGCCTATATGATAGCATAAAACTCTTTATCATACGTGGAGTATTTCAGCTTTGCTTCATCTAGCTTCTCACTGAAATATGCAACCGATCTGTCCTCCTGACTCAGGACCACTTTTATGGCATATCCGCTTGCATCACACTTCACTTGAAATGTCTTCTGGAAGTCCGGCAACACCAACACTGGTCGTTCCGTTATCTTCCACTTCAACAGGTTGAAGCTCTTCTCAGCCTCTGTTGTCCAATGAAAAGACTTATGTCGTTTCTTCACTGTGTCCATCATCGCTGCACTAATTCCACTGAAATTCCTGATGAACTTTCGGTAGAAACTAGCTAAACCATGGAAACTTCTCACCTCGAAAACATTTCTCGATGATGGCCAATTTTTAATCACTTCCACTTTACTCGGATCCATTTTTAGTTCATTTACCGAAATAACAAAACCCAGGTAAATGAGCTTTGTCTTCATAAATGAGGACTTCTTCATATTAATCAACAGCTTCTCCTGCTGCAGCTTCCTCATCACAATGGCTAAATGTTTCAAATGTTCAACCTTCATCTTACTGAAGATCAATATATCATCCAGATATACGATGACAAATTTCCCGATGAATTCCCTTAGGACTTCATTCATCAGTCTCATGAATGTGCTCGACGCGTTTATCAAACCAAACAGCATGACCAGCCATTCATACAAACCTTCGTTTGTTTTGAATGTCGTCTTCCACTCGTCTCCTTCCCTCATGCAAATCTGATGATATCCGCTCTTCAGATCTATCTTTGAGAAATAATTTGCCCCACTCAGGCAATCCATCAGATCATCCATTCTCGACAATGCAAATTTGTACCTAATGGTAATTTTGTTGATCGCTCTTGAGTTGGTACACATTCTCCAACCTCCATCCTTCTTCAGACTAAGCACTGTCGGAAAAATGCATGGACTCAAGCTTTCCTAGACCAATCCTTTGTCCAACAAATCCTGGACCTGCTTCTTAACCTCCTCATTTTCTTGCGGCGTCAATCTGTACACAGCTTTGTTCGGAAAACTGGCTCCTAGTATGAGATCAATGTGATGACTCACACTCCTCATTGGTGGCAACAAACGAGTTAATTCGTCCACGATGATGTCAGTGAACTCTCCCAGCAGTTCTTAAATCTCTTCTGGGAAGTCGTCCACTCTTGTGCTAGTCAGGAAAATCCTCGGTTTCCTGACCACAAAGAATTGTGGATCTTCTTTCTTTTCCATCTCTGTAAGAAGCTCCTTCCCACTCATGAGAAGTATTGTGTTGCTTACTTCCGACTTCATTTCTTTGTCCCTTATCGGAAGCAATCTGTGCGTCCTCCCATCCTTCTCCAAAGTATATGTGTTCATCCTCCCATCATGAACCACATTTCGGTCATATTGCCATGATCTACCCAATAACAAATGACATACATCCATGGGAATGACATCACACAAGACCTTATCATTATATCCCCCAATTTTAAAGTCAACTAGGCATTGTTTAGTGACACTTACCTGATGTCCCTTCTGTAGCCACGAGAATTTGTATGGACTCGGGTGATCAGTTGTCTCCAGCTCCAACTTCTCTACCATCTCGGTCAAAACGAGATTATCAGTGCTACCACTGTCAACAATAACCTTGCATTTTCAGTCCTTGGTTTTGCAAGCTATTCTGAATAGTCTGGTCCTCTGAGATGAGTCCTCCACCTCCTTCCCAGGTGTTAAAAGAACTTTTCGCGTCATCAACGACCTTCCACTTTCCGTGTCTTCATTCTCAACATCACGCCTCTGTGCTTCAGCGATGTGAGCCTCTCCTCCATCCTTTTTCCTATCTGGACAGTCAACTGCTTTATGTCCATCCTTTCCACACATATAACATGTGATGATTCCACCTCGGCCTCTTCCCCTACCTCTGGTACGAGGAAAAGTGTTTGCATCAGCATAATCTCCTCGTTGCTCATTATGTTGTCCCCTCTGCTAAACATATTGATGTCCTCGCTGTGAGGTTCCACCTCTCTCAATCTTACCCTGAGGTTCCGCCTCATCCTCACTGACCTTGCTTATAGCTCAGCTTCTCTTCATCTTTCAGAGCCATCTGGTAAGCATCCTCAACTGTTCTGATGGTTGTCATGCTTAATTCATCCTGAATGTCGTATCTCAGACCATTCAGGTATCTGGCTACCTTCTCATCATCGCTCTCCCGATGACCTGCTCTGATGTTCAGTCAATAGAATTCCTCAGTGTATTTTTTCACTGTCATCAGTTTCTGCCTCAGGTTCTGCATCCTCCTAAACAGATTTATTTGGTAGTCCCTTGGGATGAACTTTGCCTTCATTTTTGCAATCATTCGATCCCAGATTTTAATTTTCTGCTTCCTTTGCAGCGTCTGTCAGCTTGTAGCTCGTCCCACCATAATGTTGCATGTCCTTTCAACTTTGTGACATCATGCCTGACCTTTTTATCCTCTTCAATATCCTCATAATCAAAGTAGGTATCAAGAGCCCTGATCCAATCCAACAACTCTTCTACATCCAGACTTCCTTCGTAAGTTGGAATGTCCATCTTCATCTTTTAACTCATCTGGGCGATATCTTTAATTAATTGCTTCTTGGTTGCATCTTTGGCTGCAACTTCTCCTTGTGGCTCAGCTTCAGCTTCACCTTCGGAGTCCCTCAGATCTCCAGCATTGGTTGTGCGTCTCTTCCAGTCTTGCTCGAAGATCTCGTATCTGCCACTCCATTTCTAGATTCCCTGCCGGCCTACCTCTTCTTCTCACCTCCCTGTCTTCTGGGTTGGGTGACTGTCTTTCTCTTCTGGGCGGTATGGTGAATTCTCTCTCTCTGCTATAGAAAACAAAGAGTCAATCCCGCTCTGATACCACCCTGGCGCAAACCGCCCTCCTCGGAGTACGATCACTCCCTCTAGGATCTTCTATTCCCTAGGCCCGAAGAGCTGAAATGCTCTTCAAATCCCTTCTTGGGACCTTCCAATACCCACAGGACTCTTTCGATGATTTCCCTTCCTTCAATCGGGAAATCGGACCTCGCTGTATCGCGAATCTTGAAAGCCCAGATTCGGGTCTCCCAAAACCCTGAAACCCGATGAATATTTGCCAAGGCTTTCCTTGCTCTTATCGGGATTTTACCCGTCAGAAAATCGGAACTTACGACGTCGTAAATCACTTACCTCTCGTGTCCCCGATTCTCGATCCCCCGATGCCACCTGTCCTCTGCTCTTCCACCTGGGACCCACGCTTCCGGGTAAGTCGTGAAATCACGTTTCAGGAATTTTCGATTCCTATTGCACAATGTCATAGACCTTTCCAAATCCCAAACTCCGATATGCAATGCCACCTGTCGTCGCCTCAGGGCGAGACTCAATCCTCCGACACCTGTCCTCCACTAGGCGCCTTTACCCCTGTCAGGAAATCGTGGATCGCGATTTCAACACACGCAATACTCTTGACTCCGGTAATCCCGAAATTCTAAACCCCGAGCTATCCAGGATCTCTTGCCACGTGTCCTTGCTGTGTTGGACGACTCCTATTCAATTGGGAATTCGTAAATCGCAATTCCTTTCTACAAGAGTCCTATGTCCCCGGAAACTCTGATGAATTGAATCCCGATGAACCCTTGGCTCCTTCGCTGCCCACTATGGCTTAATTCCTGCGCAACTTGATGAGATCTAACGACTGACGGGATTTCGTTGGTTGCTTCTATGGATCCTGACCGTTATTTCCTCTCCTCGAAGCTTTCTTGGGGATGACTGAGTGTTCCTTCCAGAACTTGTCTCCTCCGATGCCTGCACTTGCAAACCCTGTTCAAACCTTCTTCTACACAGATTCCTGTGCTCTGTGGTAACGATGCCATGAAGGTACTAAACCTACTAAACATACAGAGAATAGACACATAACCATGGATTTGAATCAAGGCTTTCTTCTATTAATTCAATATCTGTACATGGATGTTCTCTACATAATTCTCAGCTTGCTCTTCTCTTCTTGTTCCTGAATGAATAAAATGTTACAATACACAAGTGAGGGTGTCTATATCCGTTTTCCCTCCTTTCAACTAAACCGTCTAATCTAGAAATAAATCCTAGCTACCTGCATTAACTAGATTAAATTCCTTCTTATCTACTTCAGACAAGAGCGTATGGCTCGAGGTCTGATACAACATACAAATGTGCTCTCTCATAAATGGTGATTTATACATTGGCGCATCATCTCGTATGAAATTTCAAAAAGTTTTGGCTGGACTTGTCCAGCTGTATGTTGTCTTCCATGCTGGCTCGCTTGTCTTGGGCGATGCTCCTACATCACTTGGACTCTAGATTGAGTCAGGGACCGGATTGTATTGGTTTGATTATTTCATTTATGCATATGTGACATATGATCGGTTATATTATGATGTTGTTTATGAATCATTGACAATGTTTCGTTAATGGATATAGGGTGACAAATGATTGCTAATATAAATCAGATAAGGAGTGAAGGGGCCATGCACATAAACCAAATATTAAGGGAGAGGTGTGGCATCATCTCTGGCACAACCTACTGGCACTCCCGTCATGGCTCGAATTGTAGGTTAGAGATTACCTAGTTCGAGAGATCCATGATGTTGTGAGGGAAGACTAACACAACCACTCACAAAGATTTCTAAGGGTCGCAAAATAAGGATGGGTTTGTATTTCTTAGAATCCTTTAGTCTCTCACAAGGTCACCCGAATGGAGTGTTGACTCCAGGGGCTGGAAAAGTACCAAAATCAGTCAAAGACGAGTGGCACCCTTGGATCATGGAGTGCATATTGAAGGGCATGTCTCGCAATTAAAAAATGAATCAAAGATGAGTGACACCCTTGGAGCATGAAGTGCGTCTTGAAGGGCACATCGCGTAATTAAAATTTGAGTCAATGAATCTAGGTGGCCTATAAAACTTTGAACGAATGTTAAACCTTGTAAAATATTGAGCACTTTCTAGTTAATCAAGTAATCAATTAATTAAAGAATGAATTTATTTATCATAATACCTATAAGAGTTTAAGCCTTTGTAATTAAAAATTTAATTAAGCCTAAGTCTAAGTTAGTAAGACAACTAAAAACTAAATTTATAAATTAAATCTGAGGGGATGAAGTAAATCAATTTAAGAATTCAAGGTTAACAAAATAAATCTAAATATTGATTTAATACACATTTGTGCAAGTAATTACCAAATTGGAATTTAAGGTAAGAATGGAATAAAGCTAAAGGAATGGGTATGCATAGAAAGGAATCTAGAGTCTAATTAACACTAGTCTAACTAGGAGAAGATTCTTTTTTTAACTCAACTCAATTTTAGAAAGGCCTCAATCATTAATTGGAAATAAAGGAAATAAAGAGACAACCAAGAGTGATTTAAGGAGCACTTTTAGGATGGGTGAGGGAAATTATTTTTTATTAAAATAAATTGTGGTTTTAATTGTGAAAATTGGGGGAAATGGTGACAAGTGTATGGGGGAGATAATTCTAAATTATTTGAATGAAAAAGAGAATTAATTGTGCAAGTGTGGAAAAATTCTATAAAACAAACAGTTGAGTTGAGAGATGGATCATCACGAGTACTTATGAGTAATTTTATGCTATATAAAGTTTGACTGGTTTTACTTGTGAGAGTTGAGATACCCAACTTGGGAGAGAGTGGTGGCTCTATCTTGCGAGGCGAGCTGGGAGCTAGAGGATTTCTGGTTGTGTGTGTGTGTGTAAAATTTGTGGCTTGGGGGGATAAGGGGGAAGAAGAGTACCCCTAGCGTTGGCTGAGAGGTACTGGTGAAGTCTCAACGGTTATCAAGTGAGATATTGGAAGGAGTTTCGTTGTAGAAGGACTTTAGTTTTAGAATTTTTTGTCATTGGTTACAGTATTTTCATTGAGCTTGTAATTGTAATAGTTAAGCTATAAATTGGATTTCATTAATTTGCTTTAGAACTCTAGATTTCTAGAAAAAAAAAATTATGTGATATGAAATTGGATGATTGTTCTCTAACTGTGGGACATCTCCATGGTGCGTCGATATCATTACCTAAATAATTGCCTTCATATTTCAATAACACTTATTTAAATGATAATTCTATAGCTCAACATTATATATCGTAAATGTTTGAGTTAAATTTATTCATGCTCGGTGAATTGTCCTAAAAACTCTACCAAATGGAAACATTATTTTGCTGTGAAACGTTAGATTCAATATTTACCTACATAAACATTCGACGAAGATTCTTATATTATACAAACCCTCTGCATTTTTGATGCGTAAACTTGCCCAACGATTGGAATAGTCAAGTGATTCTTCTATTGTACAAACCATCTACGTTTTGATGTATAAACTTTCCCAACGATGGGAATATCCAAGTGATTCTTCTATGGTACAACTCTGCTATTTATTCCCTTAGCAATGTTATAAAAAGTGTATCCTATGAGATTTCTTCCCTCAATGATTTTATAAACTATGTATCCTCTGAGATTTATTCCCTTAGGGAAGTTATAACAATGTGTATCCTCTAAGATTTATTCCCTCAATGATTTTATAAAATGTGTATCTTCTGTGATTTATTGCTTAACAATTTCATAAATAATTGTCCCAGAGATGTGAATTCACCCTCCTTTTCCCCTTGATTTCCTCTATGTTTGTAGAAAAAGAAATTCTCCTAAAATTGTGCATCTATCCCGTGCCTTTACATAGAAATTCCCCTACATTTTTATCAAGAAGATTGCCATGCATGGGATCACCTATCCTGTTCCTTTACTCAGAAATTGCCTTGCATTTTTATCAAGAATATTTCCATATGTGGGTACATCTATCCTACGCCTTTACTCAAAAAATACCCTACTTTTTTTTCAAGAAGATTTCAATGCGGGGGTGCATCTATCCTGCGCCTTTACTCATAATAAACCCTGCATCCTTTTAAGAAACATTTCCATGCCTTTGGTGCATCTACCCTGCAATTCCACTCAACAACCTCTGCGTCTTGTGATCACCATGTCTAACTTCATTACTCTAATATGTTTTATTTCTAATATCTAAAGTTATATGCTAGAACTAAGGATATAGTAACCAATAAAATTACTTCACTTCGGGTCTTTCGCATTACATATTTTTGTGTTTTCAAAGTTCAACATAGGAATTGAGATGAATAATTTGTCCTTGCCTTCGAATGGGGGCAGATAAAACTAATGAAGGTTCTATAGGTGAAGATAAAGTTTTTATATATCCTCTAGCGAGGCAATTGGCATAATATGTTGGGTTGTGTGAAACATAATAGGAAAAATGTCAAGATCACTTCTATAGTTTTTGCACCCCAAAAAGAAAGGACCAAGTACACCAGGACAATGTTGGTGTTTTATAAGAAGATAACGATAAAATTTTCCAAGGACAATGTTGAGGTTTTATGTTTGTCTGTGTCCACTTTTGTACCCTATTTTTATTGTATTTTCACTTCACATGGTCGCCTTATATTGTTGACCTAGTACAGGAAACATTATCCCAACACTTTGGGAAACTCTTCTACCACCCAGTTGAAACAATTTCATCCCTGACAAAAGGAGATGTATGGTCACGCTACCTGAGAATAATATTGTTTAAGACATTAAATTATTATCCTATGTTTTGTCCTCTTTCTCAATCACACTCTTGGCTACTTGAAAAAGTTAAGTGTCTTGGAATATCCTGTCGTGCCATGAATAAATAAGGTTGATTCATTATTGATTCAGAATTCGATTAGTCATGTGCCTTGGAAGGAATGTTGATTTATGTTTAATTCAATAATTAGCCCATGCACACAGCATGAAAAAATGTTGGTTTATTGTTTAATTCAGTAATTTGATTAATCATGAACTTTGAAATAAAATAGATGTTTTCTTTTGCGCCGAAAATAAAATAAAGTTGATTACACTGGCGCCTTAACTTACGTTGTCATATGATTGATTTAGCCTTTATAATCTTTTGCGCCATTTAAAGATGAGTTGATTACTCTTGCACTTTTAGAATAATGATTGACATATGATTGATTAAGACTTTATAATCTCTTACACCATTTAAAAATGAGTTGATTACTCTTGCGCTTTCAGAATAATGATTGACATATGATGGATTAAAAATTTATAATCTCTCGTGTCATTAAAATAAGTTAATTTCTCATGCTCCATGAATAAGATTGATGTATGGTTGATGGAGTATTTAGACTTCTCTTGTGACATGAATAATATCATTGTATGAATGATTGAGTATTTAAATTCCCTTGCACCATGAACAATAATGATGTTGATTGATTGAGCTAGTTGGTTTTTTACTTGATTGTGTTAGTGTGATTTATACACCTCCTTGTTCCTCAGAACAGTCACCATACTTGAGACCTCAAGTCGTCAAAATCAATCGAATAAATCTTGGGCTTGAACGTTGCTTATGTGTCCTAGAGGTCCTCACCTTTCACAATAGGCTGGGTGGGTAGTCATTTTAATATTCAGTATATCATTGATCATTGTTTATAATTTTATTCAAGTTGATTGTGATGTGTTGAGCTTCGTCGCTATTTATGTTTATGCATTCGTTAGGTGTCGCTATCATTTATGTTGATGTGTTGGTTGTGTGGTTATTGATTATAATGATTAGTTACTTGTAATTCTTTTAATTATGATGTCGTAGATTATGTGCTTCTATGAATTATGTGTTGACGTTAATTTCCTAATGCTTTTAAAAAAAAAAAAAATTACTTATTGTGCTTCTCTTTTCCTAGCCGTAATGGAGGGGACATTACATTTGCCTTATGTAATTATATCTTTTCCGCTTGTTTTAATGTTTCATAGTGGTATATTGTGGTTCACAAAATTTATAGCAATGTTGAACATGAATATATGAAACACCTATATTTGTTTTCATTGTAGATAATTTATATTTCCTTGTATAATTGTCGTAACTCA
>SNQJ01S0002679.1:111818-141773 GCA_010110895.2 Picea sitchensis
GTTATACTAGTGGTAGCTTGACTCTAGATACCATTCTATGTGTACACCTATTCTCTCATATTATTATTTCTTCCATTTTAAAAATCCAATTTATTAATTTCATGCACACATATGCATTTTATCCAAACTTTAGATTTTACTCATTTTTTCCTAGAATTTGATTTATCTCAATTCTTTTAATTTATTTAATATTTTTAATTAGTCCCTTAATTAAACTTAGACTTAGGGTTAGACTTTTTTTATGCTTGTAATTAATAATTTATTGTTCAATTAATTATTTTATTCTAACAAGGTCTAATCACTTCAATGTTTTCTAGGCCACCTACATTTGTTGACTAAAGTTTTTAATTATGTGACGTTCCCTTCAAGACACAAATCCATGCTCCAAGGGTGCCACTCGCTTTAGACTTGTTTTGGAAATTTTTTCGACCCTTTGGATTCAACTCTCCATTTGTTCGACTTTGTGAGAGACTATGGCATTCTAAGGAATAAGGACTTTTCCTTATTGTGTGGCCCTTAGAAATATTCGTGATTGATTGTCTCAGTCTTCTCTCATGACATTGTTGGCCACTCAAACTAGGTACTCGTAAACCTACAGTTCTGACCACAGTAGAAGTGCTAGTAGGCTATGACAGGGATGTTTCCACACCTCTCCCTCAATGTTTGGCTTATTTTCATGGCCCCTTTACTCCTTATGTAAGTCGGATTAGTAAGCATCGTCAAGACTTCATCCATTGACAAAAATAGTGTCAATAATCTATATACATAAATCATATCGAAACCAATCATCTGTCATATGTGCAAAAAATTAAATACTCAAACAAATACAATCCACTCCCTCACTCGATCTGGAGTCCAAGGAAGTCCATTTATGCCATCAACATCTTGATCCTCGTCCGATTGGATCCTCCATGGATGATTGGATCCTCCATGAGAGAACCATCATCCGACACCTACAAATAACTCATGTCAATAACATGTGACAGATCACTAATATAATGTCATAAAAATGATACATGAAATACATTGTGCATATGCCTCAGAGAATTAGGAAAGTCTATTCGATAAGCCAAGAGTCCCTTATTTTCCAAAACCTTGAGAGCTCCCACAAACCTAGGAGATAGTTTATCACCCTTTCCAAACATGATAGAACCCTTATGCGGTTTTACCCACAAGAAAACTTTGTCACCAATTTCATAACTCTTATGTCGATCATGCGATTCTTTAATCCCCTTTCTTATCAATTGCATATGTTCTTCCATTTCTTGAATCACTTTCGGTCCCACCAGGACCCTATCCTCAATTCTATCCCAACTCAACAACCTCTGACATAGTCACCCATAAAGAAACTCAAATGGTTCCATGCTAATCATACTCTGGTAATTGTTATTGTATGCAAACTCTACCAATGAAAATATGTCCTCCCAATATTTTTATTGTTCTGTTACATACAAACACAACATATCCTCCAAAATCTAGTTCTTTCTCTCTGTTTTTTCGTCTGTCTTAGGGTGATATGTTGTACTGAAATTCAACTGCATTCCCAAGGCCTCTTGGAAACTAGTCAAAAATCATCCTGTAAACATTGATCCTCGATCGGATATGATCCTTCTTCGTACACCATGTAATCTCACAATCTCGCTAACAAATACTCTATTCGTGTCTCACACCTGATATGTCGTAAGTATTGGAATAAAGTGTGCACTCTTTGTCAGAGTGTCAACTACAGTGAAAATTGAATCATGCCTCCTTATCATCAGTGGAAATTCAACAATAAATTCCATCGAAATGACCTCCCATTTCGATTCTGAAATAGAGTATGGCTATAGTAGTCTTGTTGGATGTCTATGTTCATCCTTCAATTGTTGACATTCTATACATCTTGCCACGTAACTAGCTATGTCTTCTTTCATTCCCTTCTAGAAGAATAAAGGTTGAAGCTTTGCCTTCATCTTCGTTACACCCAGATGAGCCATGTACATAGCTTGATGTGCTTTACTCAAGATCAAACTTCTTAATTCGTTTTTAGGTGGTATGTAAATTTTGCCGTTAAATATGAACAATTATTTCATTGTCTAATGAATAAGCTTCATACTTTGACACCATCATGGCATCTTGTCCAATACTATTCTTAACGCCATTGTACCAATCATCGACCATAAGTAAGGCTAGAATATTTTCTCTAAGATTCATGTTAAGAGGTATTATCGAGAATATGTGTCGTCTCGGACTCAACATATATGACACTTTGTTCACCATTCCTTTAATGTAAGAAATATCAAAGTGGTAATCGCTAAGTAATTTTGACCAACATCTTTGTTGCGCATTCAATTCACTCTGACTAAATATATGTTGCAATCCACGGTGATCTATTTTTAATTCGAATTTTCATCCAATCAGACAATGTCTCCACACTCTCAAGGAATATAGAATTTCTAATAACTCTAGGTTGTGCGTTGTGTAGCTCTCCTCATGCTTTCTCAACTTCCTTGAAATATAAGTGATCACTTGACCATCTTGCATCAATAATCCACCTAAGCCTTCTTTTGGTGCATCTATGCATACCGGTAATTCCTTGTCCATATCAAGGACTTTCAGTATTGGTGTTGTCATCAACAACTCTTTAATCTTTTGAAATGCTTCTGCACATTTCTTTGTCAAAAAAAAAATCTTTCTTTTCTTTTATAATTCTGTGATCGGATTTTCTATCTTTGAAAAACCTTTGACAAATTGTCAATAATATCCTTCTAAAGCCATAAAGACAAGTACTTCTTGTATGTTTATCGGTGTTGGCCATTCCATAATGGCCTCTACTTTCCCTGGATCCACAACAATACCTTCACCATATATGATATGTCCCAAGTAATGAATCTTTGATTGGTAAAAATAACATTTCAATAACTTCCCATACAATTTGCTTTCTCGTAGAGACTGTAGGAACATTCTTAAGTGTTCTCCATGCTTTTATTTCATCCGAGAATAAATCTATATTTCATAAATAAATACTTGAACAAACTTTTCCAAGTATTCACGGAACACCACATTCATCAAACTCATGAATACCCCCGGGGCATTTGTCAATCTGAACGGTAAAAATGTAAACTCATAGTGTCTGAATCTCATCTTAAAAGAGGTCTTAGAAATATATTATTACTTAATCTGTAATTGATGATATATCAATCTCAAATCAATCTTCAAAAACACCATCGGTCCCTTCATATGGTGAAACAAGTCATCTATTCTTGGCAATGGATATTGGTTCTTGATCGTCACTTTATTCAATTGACGATAGTCAATACAAAGTCTCCACGATCCATCCTTATTTCTCACGAAAATAATTCACACACCCCACGACGATACGCTTGGGATCTGAAATCCTATGCCAGGAATCCAACAGAGACGACAGTTCCTCAATCTGAGTCTCAGTTTTTGTGATATGTCGAGTTGCAAGTTGCATCCCAAACCATTTTGGAGACTCTTGGCCAATTCCTTTTGAGGGCATAAAAACCTAACAGAGCAACATTTTTGAGTTTTGTGAGATGTTGAAAGCTAGTTTAGGCATGAAATAGGTGACCACACTATCAATATGATCACAAGGGATGGTTTCATAAATTGGACCCCTTAATCCAAATGTTGCATTGCTTCAAACTGAGCCAAACACTATTTCGTGAAATCAATGAGTAAAGCAACTTTCGAGGCATAGAACCCGAGAGTGAGGGGTGATCTAGCTATAATCCTATCCTGGGAATCCAACAAAGATGACAACTCCTCAATCCAAGTCTCAGTTTTCATTATATACCGAGTTGCAAGTCGCATCCCAAACCCTTTCGGGGACTCTTGGCCAATTCCTCCTCAGGGAAAAAAAACCTAACAGAGAAACATTTTTGAGTTCTGTGAGATGATGCAAGGTTGCTTAGGCATGGAATAGGAGACCAAATTACCGATCTTCTCATGATGGAAGTTTTCATAAATTGGACCCCTTAATCCAATTGTTGCATTGCCTCAAACTGAGCCAAACGCTAGTTCTCGAAATCAATGAGTAAAGAAAATTATGAGGAATGGCACCCATAAGTGAGGGGTGCTCTAGTAGAAATCCTATGCTAAGAATCCATCGAAGATGATGGTTCCTCAATCTGAATCTTGATTTTCATTTTATGCCCAGTTGTAAGTGGCATCCCAAATCATTTCAGGGACTCTTGGCCAATTCCTCGTCAGGGAATAAAAGCCTAACGGAGAAACATTTTTGAGTTCCATCAGATGTTTCATGCTTGTTTAGGAATAGACTAGGTGACCACATTGTCCATTCTCTCCTGAGGCATGGTTTCCTAAATTGAACCCCTAAATCCAAATTTTGCATTGCTTCTTATTGAGCAAAACACTAGTTCTTGAAATCGATGAAAAAAAAAAACTTTTGAGGGATTGGAACTGTGAGTGAGGGGTGATCTAGATAAAATCCTATGCCAAGAATCCAACGGAGATGATGTTTCCTAAGTCTAATTCTTGATTTTCTTGATATTCCTAGTTGCAATTCGCATCCCAAACCATTTCGAGGACTCTTGGCCAATTCCTCCTCAGGGCATAAAAGACTAACAGAGAAACATTTTTGAGTCCCATGAGATGTTTCAAGATTTTTTAGGCATGGAATAGGTGAAAATATTATCCATCCACTCCTAAGGGACTATTTTATAAATTGGACCTCTTAATCCAAATGTTGTATTGCTTCAAACTGAGCAAAACACTAGTTCTCGAAATCAATGAGTAAAATAACTTTTGAGGTTTGGCACTCGAGAGTGAGTGGTGGTATAGCTGAAATCCTATCTTATTAATCCATCGGATTCAATGGTTCCTCAATCCGAGTCTCTATTTTTGTTTTATGCCCATTTTCAAGTGGCATCCCAAACAATTTCAGGGACTCTTGGCCAATTCTTCCTCAGAGCATAAAAACCCAATAGAGGAGGATTTTTAAGTTCTGCGAGATGTTGAAACCTTGTTTAGGCATGGAATAAGTGACCACATTATTGATATTCTCACGAGGGAAGGTTTCATAAATTCGAACCCTTAATCCAAATGATGCATTGCTTCAAACTAAGAAAAAGACTAATTCTCAAAATCAATGAGTAAAACAACTTTCGAGGCTTGGCACCTAAGAGTGAGGGGTGTTCTAGCTAAAATCATATCCTATTAGTCGATATAATTTGATGGTTCTTCAATTCGAGTCTCAACTTTATTTTTATTCCTAGTAGCAAGTGCCATCCCAAACCATTTCGTGGACTCTTGTCAAATTCCCCCTTAGGGCATAAAAAACTAACAGAGCAACATTTTTGAGTTTCGTGAGATGTTGCAAGCTTGTTTAGGCATGGAATATGTGACCAAATTTTCCATCCACTCCTGAGGCATGGTTTCATAAATTGTACCTCCAAATCCAAATGTTGCATTGCTTCTTACTCAGGAAAAACTTAGTTCTCAGAATAGATGAAAAAAAAACTTACGAGGGATTGGACCCATGAGTGAGGGTTTCTCTAATTGAAATCCTATGCCAGGAATCCAATGGATACGATGATTCCTTAATCTGAGTCTCAATTTTCGTTATATATTGACTTTCAAGTTGCATCGCAAACCATTTCGGGAACTCTTGGCCAATTCCTCCTGAGGGCATAGAAACCTAACAGAGAAACATTTTTTATTTTTGTGAGATGCTGCAATATTGTTTAGGCATGGAATAGGTGACCACATTATCGGTCTGTTCACTAGAGATGGTTTCAAAAATTGGGCCCCTTAATCCAAATGATGGATTGCTTCAAACTGAGCAAAAGACTAATTCTTGAAATCAATGAGTAAAGACACTTCTGAGGAACGACATCCTAGAGTGACGGGTGATCTAGCTAAAATCCTATCCCAGTAATACATCGGAGTCGACGGTTCCTAAATACAAGTCTCATTTTTCTTTTTATGCCCTGTTTCATGTGGCATCCCACACCATTTCGGGGACTCTTGGCCAATTCCTCTGCAGGGCATAAAAACCTAATGGAGCAACATTTTTAAGTTTTGTGAGATGTTGCAAGCTTGTTTAGGCATGGAATATGTCACCACATTTTCCATTCGCTCTTGAGGCATGGTTTCATAAACTGGACCCCTAAATCCAAATTTTTCATTTCTTCTTACTAAGAAAAACCCTAGTTCTCAAAATCGATAAAAAATAAAACTTACAAGGGATTGGACCCAAGAGTGAGGGGTTCTCTAGCTGAAATACTATGCCAAGAATCTAACGGGGATGATGATTCATGAATCCAAGTCTCATTTTTTTTTATATACCTAGTTTCAAGTCACATCTCAAACCATTTTAGGGACTCTTGGCCAATTCCTCCCCAGGGCATAAAAACCTAACGGAGCAACATTTTTGAGTTCCGTGAGATGCTACAATCTTGTTTAGGCATGGAATATATGACCACATGGTCCATCCTCTCCTAAGAAATGGTTTCATAAATTGGACCCCTAAATCCAAATGTTGCATTGTTTCTTATCGAGAAAAACCTCAATTCTCAAAATCAATGAGTAAAGTAATTTTCGAGGCACGACACCTGAGAGTGAGGGGTGCTCTAGGTGAAATCCTATCTCAGTAATCCATAGAAGTTGATGGTTCCTTCATCCTAGTCTCGATTTTCCTTTTAGTCTTAGTTGTAGGTGGCATCCCAAACCACTTTGGGGACTCTTGGCCAATTCCTCCCCAGGGCATAAAAACCTAACGGAGCATTATTTTTGAGTTTCATGAGATGTTTCAAGCTTGTTTAGGCATGGAATATATGACCACACTATTCATCCTCTCATGAGGCATGGTTTTATAAATTAGACCCCTAAATCCAAATGTTTCATTGCTTCTTACTGGGAAAAACTCTAGTTCTCAAAATCGATGAAAAAAACAACTTACAAGGGATTGGACCCGGGACTGAGGGGTGCTCTAGTAGAAATCCTATTCCAGGAATCCAATGGAGATGACGGTTCCTCAATCTAATTCTCGTTTTAATTTATATATTTATTTTCAAGTCGCATACCAAACCATTTCTAGGACTCTTGGCCAATTCATCCTCAAGGGATAAAAACATAACGTAGCAACATTTTTTAGTTTCATGAGATGTTGCAATCTCGTTTAGGCATGGAATAGGTGACCAAATTATCGATATTCTCATGAGGGATTGTTTCATAAATTGGGCCCCTTAATACAAATGATGCATTTATTCAAACTGAGAAAAACAATAATTCTCTAAATCAATGAGTAAAGAAACTTCTGAGGCATGGAACATAAGAGTGAGGGGTGCTCTAGCTGAAATCCTATCCTAGTAATCCATCGAAGTCAACAGAGACTCAATCTAAGTCTTGGTTTTCTTTTTATGCCCATTTTCAAGTGGCATCCCAAACCATTTCAGGTACTCTTTTCCAGTTCCTCCTCAAGGAATAAAAACCTTAAGAAATGACATGACATAGCATGGCAAGGAAAGACATGATATGGAAAGACAAGGCATGAAAAGAATGGTATGGAGGCGCATGGCATGGAAAAGCATACCATATGATAGAAAGATATGGCATGGCATGGCATAGAAACACATGGGAATTCAAGGCATGCAAAGACAAGCAATGGCATGGCATGGCATGGCAACACATGGCAAGGCAAGGCATGTAGAGAAAGTCATGGCATGGCAAGGGAAGGCATGCAAAGGCAAGCCATGGCATGGCATGGAAAGGTAAGGCAAGGAAATACACCTTGACACCTTTTATTACATTTTTGTCATAATTTTCAACCCTTTAGGGCTTGATGTATTGAATTTTTTCTTTGGAAGGAATTTGGATGTGGTGTAGTTGAATGAGTATCGAGAGCATCTTCAAAATTACCTATAAACTAGTTAATTCTCAAAGGACTTTGGAAGCATATAATAATGGGCCAAAATGTCCTAGAAAAATATTCATTTGTGAAATACAAGAGAATAATATATATAGATCAATTAACTCTCAAATGATTTTTATAGGGACTGACATACAATGGAGAGGGTTGACACTTACGGTTGTGTAATAGAATTTACAATTGATAGTTAAAATGTATAACACATCTTTTTACGATCATTACTAATGTTTATTGGAATTGTTTCATGTTTTACAACATTGGAATGACTTCTTATTTGTAAATTATTTGAAATTTTACTATGGTATGTGCACTTTGATATGATGTAATATGATTATAGTTTCATTTCATATGTTGTAATATTAGAAATATAACACAAAAAATACATATTATATGAAATAAATAATAACTTTTCATTTTGAATGTTCGTTTTTGCAGAACACGAGTATTCCAGAAGATCCAATTGATCCTCATGAGATAGATCCAGATTATAATGGGTCTGATACAGACATGGGAGATGATGATTATGAGTCATATGAATAAGACACTGTGAATGATGATGATGATGACCACAATGATGATTATCAATATAATGATGATGACCTAGTTGTTGGTAGTAGTGAGTGACATTGATCATATAGAATCCATCATTGATCATTGTTGTATATCATTATGATGTATATTTTCATGTTTATTATCATATGTATCATTTTCACCTGCAATACCATATTATTGACTTTTATCATTTTGACTTATATCATTTGGACATATATGATCTTAACTTATGTCGATTTTTGGCCATGTATCATTCTGACATGTTATTGATCTATTGTCATATTTGACTTTCACTTGTTGTAGTTATATATGATGATGATCTTATCAGTATTAAAGATATAATTTGTTTGACATGCTACTTATCTAATATTGATATATTTGACTAGTTTTAATTATAGATGATGATCATGTTATAATCATTATCTTGTTATTTTATATATACTCTATGTTGTAGATTTTATTTAGATGGAGATTTAATTAGTATAATGATGTTGTTAGTTTGTATGGATGTCAATTTCCCTATAAATTCTTTATAAAAGATATCATATAAAATACTTCAAATGCAATATGACTTAATCTATAATAATATAAGTTTTTTAAGATGCATGATATATTTAACTAATTAAATTGAAATAAAAAAAGTTAAATTACTAAATGGAAGCTAAAAAGGACACAACATGAATTGTTAAAATGGAAGAAAAATGTGGCTCTAAAATGGAAGTAAAACTCAACATTATATTTGAATCCATACTTGGAGCTATTTCTTGATACAAGTAGGAAGATAAATTGGTTTCTTAACAAGAAGAAAAATTGGATGTTAATAAAGAAGCAAATCCCAACACTAAAAGGAAGCAAACTCTGGACCGAAAAAAGAAGCAAAAGTAGACACTAAAAAGGAAGCAAACCATGAAGCTAACAAGGAAGAAATTGTAGAAGCAAAAAATTATGCAATAATGGAAGAACATCTTGGCGTTAATTTGGAAGCCAAAATAGAAGCTATTTTTAGTGCTACACTAGAAGCAAAACATGAAGCATGATTGGGAGCTAAACTAGGCGCTACACCTACAGCTAAACTAGGCTCTAAACCAGGAGCTAAACTAGGAGCTAAACTATAAGATAAACTAGGCACTAAATCAAGAGCTAAACTAGGAGTTAAACCAAGAGCTAAACTAGGAGAAAAACTAGGTGCTAAACTAGGAGCTAAACCATGAGCTAACCTAGAAGCTAAACCAGAGCTAAATTAGGCACTAGAGATAGAGCTAAAATAGGAACTAAAATAGGAGCTAAACCAGGAGATAAACTAGGTGCTAAACTAGGAGTTAATCTAGGAGCTAAACCAGAAGATAAACTAGGTGTTATAGTTGGAGCTAAACTAGGCATTAAACCAAGAGCTAAACTAGGAGCTAAATTAGGAGCCAAAACTAGAGCTAAAATAGGCGCTACACCAGGAAATAAACCATGAAATATTTTGGGCATTATTTAGCGAGCTATATCACATTTTAGGTGAAAAATCTAGAGAAAAACTAGGAGCTAAATAAGAAGCAAAAATGGGCACTAAAAAGGGAGAAAAACTAGGTGCTAAAAAGGGAGAAAAACTGGTGCTAAATTCAGCACCCAAGTGAACATGTTGTTTAGCACCGGGTTTTTCACCCTCTCATCAGCCCAATTCATGCCCTCAAATGCACTAAAATATGGTGCTAAACTATGCTCTAATGGCCTATTTTGTTCTAGTGTCTCTAACCATCACGTGCCACTAGCTTCTTGAAGATGGATACTATAATTGTATATCTTCGATTGACTTTGAGATGTAGATCCATTATGTATTGGTCACAGGTACACTTTATATCATTATATGACATGGACCTGCAATATCTTTGATTGGAAACAATGATTTACTTCATCTTGAACATGTGTATGCCCACCTCGGAGAGACAATTGTTGTTTTGCAGATGGAACCTCCCGAACTCTGGTCCCGGGCTCACTCGATTTCGTACATTGGTGATGATATTGTAATGTATTTCGACCATCAATTTCTCTTATGACCTCACACATTAGGGGTCATATTTTATAGCCCTAAAATTCCCTACTCATGCATACATGGACTAGGCCCTCTTACTTGCATATTTTTCCAAAGCATTGTTGAGAAGCTCTTCTTTAAAAACCATTTTTTAGAAGATGTACGTGCCCTGCACCATTACATCCCACATACATATGCTTGATGCACCACTACAAATCGTGTACATACACCTGTTGCACCATTATAACCCGCGTATACTTGCAAAAGTTGCAAACAATTAAAAATTTGCAAGGAATTTGTTGAAATTCATGGGCTATTGGAAGTTTCCCAACTAATCCACCTTCTATAGCCCGTCACCCAACCGAATAACCATCATTTTTTCATATAAAATGAAGTTTTGGTGTCTCATTTCACAGCCAAGCATAAGAACAGTGAAACTCTACCCAATTTCACTTCCCCTCCTTGCCCAAGATATTGCTTCCTTTTCTGAGATATTAACTAAGCATTTCCTCATCAGCCCCTTCTTCCTCCATTCAACCCATTCCCTTCCATAGAGGTGATCAGAAGGTTGAGAGAAGAATTCCATTCAAGGTTCACTTGGATCATGGTAAAGAGGAGCCTGAACCAGATTCATGGAATGGTGGACGACATAGATTGTAAGGTATAATTTTTGTATGATGAATACAAGAATCACATTTTCCTATCCCAAATGATGTTGTTTTTAGTATTTTCATTTATTTATACTTAACATTTGATATATAAACCTAACTCATGAATATAATATCATTCTTGTAGTTCTTGTTTTCCTATCATTTGGATGTAGGTCAGCCTTGGGAGGAGACATGCAGTCATTGGAACTTCCAATCTTGAGGAGATCATCACCAGACATGGGATCAAAGGTATAGTTACCTGATCTATTCTCTTATTTGATTTCTTTACATTATTTTTGGTATGTTCTGGGTATAGTAAAATTGATTAACTTTTAGACAATTATTCACTCCTTCTACATCTTGAACCCTGGTGTAGTTAAGGGGGGGGGTTCCCGGTAGTAATAGGTTCTTTGGGTCATTCTATAGAAAAAAAAAATTACAATCCACCACGCACTCTCTACTCTTCCTCTTACTACTGAATGACTGCAATACAAATTGTAATTAGGATTTTCCTAGACTTACAAAGAACTATTACAAAACTTAGGAAGACTCCATACAAAACTCGGACTGGACTCTTACAAAAGATAGAGAGAATCCATACAAAAATCAAAATGCTCTATTTTTCCTCGTTTGATCTACTCTCTTGATTGATCACCATTGCCACACACTTCTTTCGTCCACATGCAACCCACATAACCTTCTTTAGGTGTGAAAATCCTAATGAAATTCCCATCTCAACCATAATTTACCACACGATATCTTGTGTTATCTTCATTCATTATTCAAGAAAATTCATGAATATATTATTTTGATTCGACTTGCATGTGATATATTTCCAATATTCTACACACAATATTGAACTCAACAGGTGCACATTCTTGCTTCCTACTATGTAGGAACACTCACATATGTGCATGTGAAACTTTCCCAAAATCATAAGTGTCAATAGACACCCAACACTATTACTTTGCTCATCCTTGGGCTAATGTTGTTCATCATGTGAATTTGGGTTGAAATTAGACTTTGTTGAAGTAGAATGGCTGGTTTATATGTGCAAGTCCTAAGTAAAATAAAATAATTGAATTGTTGTTGTGGCAATATCCACACTTGAATTATTACCAAAGCATCAAAACAAAATATGGTTGTAGCCGTTTTTGAGTAAGATAAAATAATTTGTATAGGCTATAGTTGTGACCAAACTAAGTCCTCGAATTAGTTGAGCAACCCTCTATGTGACACAATTATTTTGTATTTATTAATCCGGGCTCTCAAACTATCTATTTCTGAGGCCTTTCTGGATTGGTGATAGTTTTCACTCCATCAATTCAAGCTTGAACCAGAAAAAATTGTACAGGTATAAATTGGCCCATCTAGGTGGTGAGATATGAGAAGTTGGCCCTGAGTGAAGGATCCATAGGCTTGGGAAACCATCATCCTATTGTCTCATTCATATAGGGTATCAAAATGAATATGCATAAATCCATAAGCAGTGGAAGGGGCATCTCAAATAATTGGGCTACTAAGGCGAGAAAAGGTGATCATCCATTGTGACAAGCTCACCAAATCCTGGATAAGAAAGATGGCATACTTATGCATCTTCGAAGCATATTTCATGGATCTACGTGGAAATCAACTAAATTTCACTTGTGAATAGTAGGTTGGGGCCCCTTCTCTATAATTACACTCAAATATTCAATTGATGTGATAAGGAAGCAATGCGACTCTAGGATTCCTGCGAGCATTGAGAACTTTAAACATTTGTTGGATATAAATGACCATGGATTTTAGCACTTCATTACAGAACTAGAATTATGGAATTAACTGGAACTTTTGTTTTAATCACTCTGGGAACTGCTCAATTTTCAGCTTATGGGAACTCTATTTGTGGAGAAATGGAGGATCCCTCTGACTACATTAGTGTTAGTGAGGTGTATAAACATCTAGGTCGATGGTGGTGGATGTGTGTCATGAATTTTCTAGTCGATAGATTACGCTCATCTCCAATATAGCAATATTGTTAGTTGCATATTCCCATGGTGTGGTTCACAATGGTACCAATCTGTCGTATTGACAATGCACCTTTTGGAATGTGGTGTCATAATTGTTTGCATACCCTAACCTTCTCTAATATGGATGAATCATATTTATTTAACCTTCACTGTGTCATAGCACCATCTATTTCATACCACTCGTGTGTGAGCCCCATATCTTGTCTAGCATGTTTTATGTTCCTAATAACTTCACTTGCAAATGGAAATATTGGAAATGTACATACCTTTTAACATGTCCTCTCATCCTCTCTAACTCGAATGTGTCATGTGATGTTAATAAAGGTGTAGTTATGTTGATCTAGTATGTGCCTACCTACCTCCTATTCTACATTATGCCCACTCTATGCTAACTCCTTCAACACTTGCATCCTTCAAAGTGCATTTGTCACTTGTCGGCCTTAATACACCTTCAACCAACTGCCATTGACAAGCCCCTTGAGTAAATGCCTGATTTGGATTTATAAATGGAACAAAATGAAATACACATGCATAGAAAATAAAAACATAGATTTAAAAAAAAACTTGACTTCTATTAATAAACAGAAGACGTTGAAACTATAAAATGTGGAATGAAACAAACTTGCCCAAATCGTGGCATCTTATCCCTGAGAAGATATTTCAAGACTACACTCATTCAAAAGAATATGATTACAATGAGGCTCCAAAGGCCCTTTTAACATAAATCATAAATTAGAAAACCCTACACATCCAAAGCCATATCCCCAAGAGATGAAACACCAAAATCTTTGTGGGCCCTGATGGGCGTAGTTGATACGTCAACTTCACGAGGGTTTAATGTTGGCATACAATATCCATTTGGGGTGCTTGATACATAGTTGGAAAGGTCTAGACAAGGAGTACACATTTCTTCCAACATAACACTTTCCTCTAGCTATATTCTAGACGCTTTGGAGCCAAAAAAACATTGTTTAGGGCCTCAAAATGGCCCCAAAAGTTTTGGACTCGAAAAACTGTAAAAAACTACCAAAATGGAAAATTGTTCTTTAAGCCCATGGAATAGGTGCGTTGACACTAATATACACATGGATCAATTATCCACCCTTAGGAAGAAATGGTGTCCATTTCATTCAGCGCCCCCATCATATGGGGAACTTATGCCAAACTTGGTCTGGGTTGAGCCATTTTCCTTGGTGCAAGAGATGCCCTACTTTGAAAATCGAATGAGTTTCAATCCTCTGTTGGAAAATTCCCTTAACATTAATTTCCTTGATATGATCAATGATTTCCTATTCCATGCAGTAAAGGTTGAGCTCTGTCAGTGTCAGCTTCTTTGTGATCTTTGATGTGTCCAATAATGGTGGAAAGTATGGTGAAACAAGGTCCACATTAAACATTGGGTGCAGGCCAAGAAAGGGGGGAGTACTTATCTCAAAATAATTGTCAGCCACAACCTTGGTGATGGTGTAAGTTCCATAGTGTAGTGGATGAATCCTTTGATGGGGCCCTGTAAGGCACTCTTTCTGCAAATGAAACTAGACATTGTCTCCAGCCTGAAACTTATGTGGCATATGGTGTTGATCATGGTGCTAATTGTAATTAGTGTTGACTTTCTGAAAAATTTCATGGACTTGTTGGCAGATGTGCTATATATTTTCAATAAAATTGATGGATTTTTCAACCTCATACTGAACATGGGACGAGTCTTCCTGTGTGCTTGAAATGGACAGTGGGAAATCAATGGGACCTAATGGTTGAAATTCCATCCCCACCTGAAAGGGGTTGTTTCTGATCGATATATGGAGATCTTTGTCATAGATGTGTTGAAAATAGGGGAGGATCCATCCCATGTGCATGGATTCTTTTATTTTTACGTGTGCAAGATATGAATGATCATCTGATTGAAGACCTCTATCTGGCCATCATTCTGGGGGTGGAAGGCATTAGATTTGGTGATATTGGTGTCCAAAAGTGACCAAAGGCTCGATGATGGTATGTGGTATACAAAAATGTAACCACACATGTTTGAAGAAAATCTTGGCAGTGACCTCCATGATGATACTCTTCTTGTAGGCTATTAGAATGACCATCTTAGAAAATAGATAAAAAACCACAAAAATGCAGTCATTGACATGATTGGTTGAAGGAAGGACAGACATGTATTCCATCAATATGGATTCCCAGGATCGGTCAAGACTAGACAAAGGAGTGTACAAGAATTGCGTCATGAAGCCTAGTTTGGAAATGGTGCATGCAGTGCAGGACTTGATATAATTGATGACATTCTGTTGAATTTTTGGCCAATAGAAATTATTTTGTAGTGCTTCGATGGTATTTTACATGTCAAAATTTCCTTCCATCCGACTATAGTGAGATTTCCAAATGAGCTTGGCATGCTCACTTGAAGGAACACATAGGTGGCCTGGATTCCATAACAGTACATCCTAGAGGTGAAAGTCACATCTGCGCCTAGAAACTAGTTCATGGTAGAAAATTCAAGACTCCTTTGGTAGAGTTGGGGCTACTCTAAGGCCTCATGTTTGTAGGAGTCGACCAATGTGGTTAGGGTAGGAACTGGAGGTCGACTGAGGCAGTCAATGACAAGATTGGTGCTCCCTACCTTATGTTTGATGTCGAGATGGAAGTGTTGAAAGTATGTGGACTACTTTTGATGAAGGTCATTATGAAATTTTCCTTATTTTTGTATGAATTGGAAAGGCTTGTGATCAATGTGAATGATTGTCTCCTTCCCGAGAATGAAATTCCTCCATTGGTGGAAACCTTGTAGAAGGGAATATGATTTTTTTTCATAGGTGGGGTACTTAAGGATGGAATCTGATAATGTTCCATGATATTCCATTCGATGACCGTGTGGATTGAGGAGTACACCAACAACATAGTCTGAAGCATCGATATCAATCTCGAAAGGTTGTTTCCGATCACGTAAGGAGAGTATTGGCGCTAAGCACAAGTGATGTTTTGGAACACCAAACACTCATTGTTGTGACTTCTCCAATATGAAATTTTCCTTTCCACCACCCTTGTTCTCTTGGCTAAGGGCCCATGCAATATGGGAGAATCCCAACATTAAAATGTGATAGAATTTGGAAAGTCCTACAAAACTCCAAAGTTTAGTCAGTGTGGTTAGGGTTGGCTAGTCATGAATGACCTAGATATTGGTTGGATCCACATGCACACCATCCTCATAAAACAGTTAGCCTAGGTATTGGAACATCTTCATGCAGAAGGAGAAATTTTCCAAGTTAGAATATAGCATGTGTTGTCAGAGAGTGTGAAGGACTTGTTGAATATGATGTAAGTTTTCCACCCAAGTCTTGATGAAGATGAGGAGGTCATCTAGATATAACACCATAAAATAATTGGTAAAGGGCCAAAAAATGGAGTATGAGTAGTCTTTTGGTACTTCTAAAGTGTTGGGATGTGGGGAGAGATATGTCCCCATTATTTGTAAACATCACAATAGTTGGTATGAGGCACAGTCGAAAATCGTTATAGCAAGATTTTCCTCACCCCGAGAAAACTTGCTCAGAAGGCCTTTTCCATTTCCCTATGCAGACTTGAAGTCTCTTTTTGAAGTTCACATAGATACAAATTGTATTTTTCCACATATATGCACCCTAATAGTTATACATCATGTGTATATGCAGGTTGCACCACTACAACCCATGTACATCGGGCTTTGTTCCTAGAATTAAAAAATGGTGTCAGGTTTCCATGTCACGTCACGAGATCCATGACCTTTGACCTTCCCTATACTGGAAACATTCTTACCAGGTGTTTCAGTTCCATTTGAAGGATATAAATTGGCCATATCCAAGCTATGGAGAAGAGGAGAAGAATTCAACTTTGAGAGCAAAGTTAGCCTGGAGAAATTATTCACTTTATATTGAGTCTTCATCCCTTTGTCATTTTAAGTCTGAACACATTGCTCAGCCCCCAATCTCTTCCCTATTTGATGGAAAACCTAATTGTGTGTCTGATATGAGCTTGCCTTTGGTGGAGGATTGAAGTGGTGGAGGCCCAGCTAGAAGGGACTTAGTTTCTTGGTTCTGAACGTGCTGACACATAAGTTTTTCATTCATACACTTCTGTTGATTACATTTTAATAGAAATAATGTTTTCTTGTCCAATTAATGTCTTGCAAATATTTGAATTTTTATTCCAAGGGATTATTTTTTATGAATGTCATCCATATTTTATGAGCAGAATGAAATGAATGAAGATTATTAAAATATGGCTCACACAGAATAATAGAGATATAGTAAAACTGATTTTCTATTCAATAAGGAAATAAGTTGAAATTGTAAAATGCAATGGAAAACAATCTTGTTGGAATGGTGACAGCTTATCTCTGAGAAGAGATGTGACGATTGTGCTCATTCCATAGAATATGATTACAATGAGGCTCTGAAGGAATTTTTACAATAAACAGGAATGTCAAAAACCCTAGATATCCAAAAAACTAACCCTAGGAGATGAAGCGCCAAAAGTCATGTGGGCCCTGTTTGGGTAAGTTAGTACATCAACTTCCCACAATCGTAACTTTTGCATACGATCTCTGTTTTAGACGCATGATATCCAATTGGAAAGGTATAATTGAGAATAACAATTTTTGAGTGGCCAATGTTAGCTATCGTGGCTATAACTTCGGCCCCAAATCCCCAAAAAACTTCGTTTAGGGCCTCAAAACTACCCCAAAAGTTTGGAACACAAAAAACTGCTGAAAACCTGCCAAGGTGGAAAACTGTTTTTCGAGCCAATGGAATAGGTGGGTGGCCATTGGTATCCATTGCATTGATTTCCCCCATCAGATGAGGAAATTTTTGTTGAATTTGGCCCTGGGTGAGCCACTTTCCTTGGTGCAGGAGCTGCCCTGCTTTGACAACTCGATAAAGATGGATCCTTTATTGTTGAGTTCCCTTGATATATGTGTCGACAATGTGATCATTGGATTCTTGTTGCATGGAGTCCGGGTTGAGATATGTTGGTGTCAACTTCTATGTTATCTTTGAGGTGTCCAATAATGGTGGGAAATATGGTCGAAGGAGACCCACATTGAAGATTGGGTGCAGGCCAAGAAAAGGGGGAATGTTGAGCTCAAAATAATTGTCATCCATAGCCTTGGTAATGGTGTATGATCCATAACAGAGTGGGTGAAGCTTGTAATGTGGCCATATAAGGCCCTCTTTCTGCAAGTGCAACCAAACTTTGTCACCCACCTAAAACTTATGTCGCACTTGATGTTGATCATGGTGTTGCTTGTACTTGGAATTAGAATTTTGTAGAATCTCCTGAAATTATTGGTAGATGTACTAGATCCACTCAATGAATCGAGGGGCTTTGTCATCTTCTGGTGGAAAAGGGGATGAGTCGACCGAGGTGGTTGCCAGGGGTAGTGAAACATCCATGGGGCCTAATGGTTGGAATCCCAACCCCACCTGAAAGGGCCCCACCTGAAAGGGCCTATGGGAAGTTGAGCTATGAAGAGCTTGGTTGTAGATATTCTTCACATAGGGAAGACTCTCATCCCATCTGTGGGGGTGTTTTTAATTGTACATATGCAGGATATGTACGATAATTTAATTGACGACCTTAGTTTGGCCATCTATGTGGGGGTGGAAGGCAGTGGATTTGGTGAGCATGCTATCTAGCAATGACCAGAGGCTCGACGGTCTAAGATAATGGTTTGTGGGATCCCAAAATGTACCGATACTTGTTCAAAGAAGATCTTGGCATTGGATTTTGTTGTGATGTTCTTCTTGTAGGCAGATAGAATCACCATCTTGGAAAATAGATCAACAACCACAAAAACACAGTCATTTCCCCTCTTGGTGGATGGGAGGCTTGACATGTAGTCCATTAAGATGGATTCCCATGGCCTGTAAAAAGTAGGAAGAGGGGTGTATAGGCTCTGTTTATTAGTGGTCGGTTTGACAATAGTGCAGAAAGTGCAGGACCTGATATACGTGTCGACATTTTGTCAAACTTTTGGCTAGTAGAAATTTTTCTGCAACATTACCACTGTCTTTTCAACACAAAAGTGTCCTACAACCTGACTTTAGTGAGTGTCCCAAATCAGCTTCGCGTGATCACTTGATGGAATGCAGAGATAGCCTAGATGACACAACAAGCCGTCCTAAAGATGGAAATTAGCGACCACTAAGTTGGTGCCCAACATTTGGTAGGTGGTGGAGAAGTCGGGGTCTGTCTCATAGAGGTGGGGCCATCAGGAGGTATTGTGGCCACAAGAGTCTAGCACTATGGTGAGTGCCATGAATGGAGGTTGGCTGAGGAAATCAACAGCTCCGTTGGTACTGCCTATTCATACTTGATGTTGAGGTGTAACTACTATAAGTATGTGGACCACTTCTGATTGTGGTCATTTTGCAATTTTCCTTAGGTCTGCATGAACTTTAGTTTCTTGTGATTAGTGTGGATGACTGTCTTCTTTCCAAGAATGTAATGTCTCCACTAGTGGAAAAATTGCACAATGGAGTACATTTCTTTGTCGTAATTAGGGTACTTACAGACAACATATGATAGTGTCTCACTATGATATTCCACGGAGTGGGCATGTTGAGTGAGAACGGTGCCCACATCATAGTATGAAGCATTTGTCTCGATCTCAAATGGATGATGCACGTCTGGTAATGAAAGTAATGGGGATGAGAAAAAACGCTTCTTCAAGTCATCGAAGACTTGTTGTTGGGACATGCACCACATAAATGTTTCCTTACTGCCAGCCCTGGTTACTTGGATGAGGGCTCATGCAATATGAGAGAATCCTAACACGAACCTACGATAGAAACTGTTGAGGCCCAAGAAGCTCCGAAGTTCAGTGAGTGTGGTTGGGGTTGTCCAGTCACGGATGACCTGGATCTTGGCTAGATCCACATGCACATCATGTTGATCAACAATGTAGCCTAAGTAATGAACCCTGTCCATGATGAAGGATCATTTTTCCAAGTTTTGATATAGTTTGTGTTGTCGTAGAGTGTGTAGAACCTGTTGAATATGCTACAATTTTTTCGCCCAAGTCTTGTTGTAGATGAGGATGTCATCCAGATACACCACTACAAAGGTATTGGTGAAAGATCATAGGATATCATCCATCATCCTCATAAAATTTGTTGGATCATTTGTTAAACCAAAAGGCATGACCAACCATTCAAAAAGACCTTCTTTTGAATTGAAGGTGGTCTTGCATACATATATATGTTCTATTGGGACCTGGTGGTAGCCAGACCTCAGATCAATATTACTAAAGTATTTGGCCCCTGTGAGTTGATCAAGGAGGTCATCAATTCAAGGAATCGGGTACCGGTTTTGGACTGTGATTTTATTCAGGGCTTAGTAATCAATGCATAGTTTCCAGGTCCCGTCTTTCTTCTACACCATCACAATTGGGCTCCCACTAGGCAATGAGATGGGACAGATGTTCCCCTTGTGGAGAAGTTATTGGATATTCCTCTTGATCTCCTCAGTTTCTAACAGAGAGCGGTGGTAGACTAGCCCATTGGGTAGCGATGTCCCTAGGGTCAGATTGATGGGATGCTTGACCTGGTAGTGCAAAGGTACCTTGGTAGGAGAAGAGAATATATATGAGTATTCTTCCAAGAAATTATCTACTTTCTTCTGTTGTGTGGAGAGATCGGTCGCGAAGGACCTGGATGTGGTTTCTATCTTTCACTCACTTCGAGAGTGAATCACAAAGAAGAAAAATTTCCCGATTTGAGAGATGATCTTCTTGAATTGCTTGGCATAGATCAAGGAAATATCACTAGGAGGGACAACCTCGGATATCCTGTACAATTTCTTTTTCAAAGTAATAATAACACTATGAGGCCTATACTCATATACAACATGATGTTTCCATAAATAAGGTTGGTGCAAAAGAACATTACAAAATTCCAGAGAAACAACATCACACAATACCTCTTCTTTGAAGGGCTTGATGTCGTACAACATTCGACACTGTTCACTAATGTGGAGATCGCTTCCTTGGTGGAGCCATCCAATGGAATACGGTTGTGGGTGTAGCATTGTCATCAAGGCTAGTCCATTGATGACCTCTGCTGATATGAGGTTCTTTTGGATACTGCTATCAATGATGAAGTGCATCGGGCTTCGTTTTAGCCACATATGTGAATGGAAGAGGAGCTCGCCTTCTTCTGGCTCGTCTAGCTCACCAGGCTAGAGCTTGGTGGTAGCAATGGTGGAACTAGGTTCCATGTCAATGATCCATCTTCCCATTTATGGTTCTGAATCAGATTCAGTACTTGCATCTGATTCATAGGCTTTCACTTCAACCACTAGAGACTTCTTTGAGCGTCAGTAAGCAATTTTATGCTAAGGGCTCTTATGGAACTTGCAACACTTCCCGATATCTTTCTTTGTCTTTCTGGTGTCCTTCTTTGCCTATGGATTGGACTGATTGTCCTAATATTCTCCATCTTTTCTCTGTCCTTTTTTCTATGGGTTGGGGCCTCCCCTTCCTAGATTTTGTTGTGAGGGGTTCCCATGCCCAAATTGTCGCATCTTTTGTTTGATATTCTACTTGATTTTGATGACATATCAGTAGGTCGAAACCAAGGATGATATGTCCATAAATTCCATTTCGGTGTGGATGTATGTATGTATGCATAGAATCGTGATACTTGAGTACCACATGTCGCTCTGAATATTTGATACCCAACTTGGTGCGCAAGGTATGGAAGATGTTTGTGAACTATGGCACTGCTTGGTCTCTTTCTTGTCATAGTGTGGTCCATTTGGTATACAAGTCATCATAACTTCTGACGAGGTATTATTGTTCCCTAATGACATCCTTGAAGGATTCTCAGGTGGTCGTGACTGTAAATAACGAGGGTTCCTTTGCTTCTTTTTTCTCATAGAAATTTTCCCACCAATCTTTGACATGGGGGATGTCTTTGAGGAGCGTAAAAGTAATATTTTCTCTATTCAAAAAGTTATGGAAAAAAAAATACCCTTCTAGTAGATTCAACCACTTGTATACAACATATGTGTCTATTTTACCTTCAAATACAGGAATATCAAAGTTGATTTGTACCTTGAAGGGGGTGATGCCTTTGCTTGAGGAAGATTCGTCACCTGTTGGTAGTCGTCGAAGGATTTCCATGAAACACTCCATCATCTCGTTCTTCTATTGTGTGAGGGCTTCCTCAAGAATTTTTTTGAAAGGATCTCCTGTCCCATAATATTTCTTTTATCCTTCCATGAGAGTTTGCTTGGGTGTGCAAGATCTTTTTTCTTGAAGAGAAACAAGCTCGAGACCTAATTCTTTGTACCCTGACCTCATTGGGGACATGCATTAAGATGAAAAGGAGAAGACTGATCGGATACCAATGATATGTATTTTATGATCATAATGAAATGAATATAGATTATTGAAATATGCTTAACATAGAAGAACATAGATAAAGTAAAATTTGTTTTCTATTCAATAAGGAAATAAGTTGAAACTGTAAAATGTAGCGGAAAATAAGCTTGTTGGAATAGTGGTGGCTTATCTCTCAGAAGAGATGTGATGGTTTTGATCATTCGCAAGAAGATGATTACAATGAGGCTTTGAAGGATTTTTTACAAAAAATACGAATGTAAAAAACCGTATACATCCAAAAACCTAACCCTAGGAGATGAAGCACCAAAAATCATGTGGGCCCCGTTTGGGTAAGTTAGTACATCAACTTCTCAGGGTTGTAACTTTTGCATAGAATCTCCATTTTAGGTGCACTGTGACATCCCCAAAATAAAGAAATTGGACAAAATAATTTAGAATCTAATAGTGCTGGAAATTCAATTTCGTTTTTAGTAAATTCTGAAATTGGATTTTTTTTGCCATTTATGGCAATTTTGAATTTTGAATTTTATAATTGTAATAAATGATTTGACTATTGGGCAGATATCTGATTTGTCCCAACTAGCTACTTGACTATGACACTTGTATGAAAAAGGAAAAAAATAGAATATTTTATATTGATTGCAGGAACACAAATGGAGCAGCCATGTTGAATTTAGCTGACCATGACTCCATGAGTGGGGAACACATTGGAATTAACTCTGGGATGATTGATACAAGTGGAAAATTAGTGATTTGGCCAATAGAAGCCCCTGAAAATTAGGGATTTAGAAAGCTGCGAAAATTTCCCAAGAGAGGGAAAAAGTCCTAGGCAAACTAATAAAAGAGCATATGTGAGGAGGTAGGACGCTGCCTAGTATGCTGGGGAAAGAAGACTACGGAATTTTGTTCTTGTTGTTATGAGCACTACTATGTGAGTGTGAGGCAAGGGGATACTGCTGAAATTCAAAGGACATTGCTAGAGTGGAGATTTCAATTCGCCCTCATGGACTCATGGTCAGGCTAGGGGGTGAATCGGGCAAGTAGAATGGTTGCCCTATTCTATGGTTGGGAGGAACGTGGCTTATCCCTTTGTCTTCCCATAAATCTGGTTCAGATATGTAGCTCTACCTTGGTCTGGTCAAATGATTATGTATTGAAATCTGTTTTACTTCTATGTAGGATTGTTTTTGTTTTTTCTAGTCGAATGTTGTGGGAAAGTTCTAACATTTTACTTCATAATGGTTGGCTAGAAATAAACCTTTTTATTTAGATATAAAGCTGGTTGTCACTAAGATTTATGGAACGTACTAAACAACAAAACGCATTCTGTAATAGTTACAAATCCCCTAACAGATTGTCTCGTTTTAGTTTCCTATGGATGCTACTAATAAATAGTGAGCCATTACGAATAAGCATATCATTCTTAATCCAACAAGTTTACTCTACAACAATGAAGTACTAATCTATAGACATATAAACCAGTGGAGTTATTGAAGCGATATATATAGATATATACATGTAGAATTTGAGATAGAGACAACAGTAAGGGATGACCCTGTTAAGCAAATGTTTATCCACAGTTAAACCACAGGTTCTATCGTAATGACTAAGCTGTTTTTCTTCGTATGAGTAGACCCATAGAGGTTTTAGTCAATATAAGTAATAGAAATAGAGAATAAAATATTGCACGACACGAAAACCTAGAGTAGTCCTGTAGAGACTTATTTAATAACGATAATAGAAAACAGAAGGTAATAACACATGAATTATAAACTAATAATGATGACCATCGAACCTTCTAGTGTATAGATCCTTAAGGACTTACACAATAAGCGATAAAAGAAACAAAATTAAAATAGTACACGGTGAGTAGATCTAGAACTACATTAAAGCTATCTAATTCACTGGTGAACAGTCCATTAAGGGCTTATTTGACCATGATAATTGACACAGAAGGTAAACGGTACACGATGCGTGAATGAAAACTAATAATGAAGCTATTTTTTCATAGGTAAGCATACTGTTAAGGGTTATTCAACAATTATAACTGAAAACAGAAGGAAAATAACTTATGTTGCATAAACCTGGAACTAGTTAAATTATTCATTTTGAACATAAACAAAAAATCGAGGAATCATCGACCTTTTTATTTCTGGGAAGAATCAAACCCTTAGGCGTAATCACTATGCATGGCCGATTCGTTTCGGAAGAAGGGTTTATACTTTCATTAAAAAAATTCAATTCTGGAAACAAAAATAACTATAGTAACCAGAACAGAAATTCAAATCTATAGTACCCAATCCATCCACGAATTATATAGAAGAGAATACTTCAAATCCACAACAGATTTAATACACATGATATAATGAGCACTGTATTTTTTAACAAATTGGCTATCTGGTTATCAAAGTCCAACCAGGCGCAAAACGATGCGATGGTTCTGTATACCGAAATCATTTTATATAATTCAGAGCGTACACCATATCAACTACCATAGAACTTGGAATTAACTTCTCAGACTTCAGGACGAAAACAGAGCCTGGACCAGTGGGGTTTGAAAATCTCTTAGATACTATGTAGGAACCCTGTGTACCTGTTGAATGGAGCGAGTAGGGCGTCCCCATGCTTTGGCATGCCCACACCTGCACAGATTTAACGAGAAGCATTAAAACATAACCAAATAGGAGAATATGAGCAAGTTACAAAACATAAAATAACTAGAAAGAGAGCTCGTTGAATACTTAACCGAAGCAAGGGATTTATTCCTTCTGCCATTGTGCTACATCGCCCGGACCGAAAGGAGGAAGGGGTGTTCATGCCTCCCTGATGGGTACCCTCGCACATCCAGGGCCCCATCATTAATAATAGATACCAGTGCATAATCAAAAGGGATATTACAGGAATAATAGAAAGAATAAAAGGCGTAAAAATGATGCATGGTAACTATATAAACATTCAAATATTTCATTTTAAAACAGAAGAGGTTAAACGTGTTCAACCTTTGAAAAAACTTCGTTTCTAAATTGATCCTTCTAGCTAACACCTTAGTCAACCACAGAAGACCAGGAAACAATAACAAGGGTTTAACAGACTATCCAATGGAGAAGACCAGGAAACAATAACGAGGGTTTAACGGACTATCCAACGGATAAGACGAGGAAAAAATAACAAGGGTTAACGGACTATCCAACGGAGGAGACTCAAAAAATAATAACAAGGGTTTAACCGAATAAGTTCTTGACTTTCATAACAGATGTAATGATACGAGTAATGGCTCGGTCGACAGGACGAATGGTGCAGTAACAGGGATAAGCTAGGATAGGAGCCAAACCCTTACCTACAAAAACTGAATTCCTTCTTTATCACAGTCCCTTGGAAGTAAGATGAGGCTATTATGAAAGAACAGAGGTGTGCACAGACCCACAGATGAGGCAGAATGATTTTTTTTTAAGCTTAAATAAAAAGAGAGCCGAAGGTAAACTTACCACACAAAAATTCTATCGAGAAGTGCCACCAAGAATCTCCACGCACCTAGCACAGGGACTAGAATCGTGAAATCTTGGCCAGGACGTTTGAGCCAACAAAGGAATTGGTCCATGACGCTTTCTCTCCTTCACAAACCCTTAACCAGAGTGCGAACGGAATGGCCTGAGACGGTGATTCCTTTTCCACCCAAACCAAAAGTCTGAATGAGAGTGAAGGGCACAGGAGTAACCTATGAATGGAGAAAAGGGGGGAGAAGGTGTTTGTACTAAGACCATGTGACTATAGCGGAGGTGTCGACGTTTACTTTGGGCACGTCAGTTGAGATCTATGTCGAGTAGAGATTTTCCTAGGTGCTTTAAATGTGTAGACGAGCCTTTAAGGCACATTTCCTTCCACCTGTATTAGTATCTAAGGGCATTAATGGTGAGGCAATACACCATTACATGTAGAATCCACCTACCTTGCATTTAAACACCATGGCAGTTAGCCTTGTCGTTACCTAACAAGTGATGTGCATACGATCTTAACCTTAACCTCTAAAAGATTAATCCTCTGTGCACTTTAACCTTAACCTCTAATAGATTAACCCTCTACGCACTTTATATTCGAGGTGTAATTTTAGTGGCCGAATTTAATCCACTATGCCTATGTTTTTCCGAATAAAGGTTAATTTCCCATTGTAGATTTCATGATGTTACTTACACTATCGGATTTAACTTCTAAAGGAATGACACCTCTAACCCCGCAATATAGGATAGCGAGACTCTAAGTAGTTACTACTACGTGTCTTAGAGTGGCTTAGAAGTGAGACAGTAGATAGTATTAAGTTACCATGAGACAAATGGACCCTAGTTATGGACATGATGTCGTATGCAACACTTTACGAAAAAGAAGAGGCGACCTTATGTTAATAGGATAGAGGAGTGAAAGAAGTAGGACGGATGTACCTTAGGATAGACAGGTGATTGAATGGGCTCAAGGATACAAATGAACTCCATGTTCCCAAATAATTTATTTTTTATATATAAATTTTGAGTTACATTACATGCACGATATCCTGTTGAAAAGGTCTCACCGAGAAGAATGATTTTAGACTGGACGAGGTTAGTGCCTTTAACTGTCATATCGACCCCAAGTCCCCAACATGGAAAATTCTTTTTCGAGCCAGTGGAATAGGTGGGTGGCCACCGATATCCACCTAGATCAGAATATTGATGGGTAATGCTATTGTATGTTCTATTTTTATATATTATCACCATATTCTTGCGTATATTTATTTTTGAGGACAATTTGCAAGCGTATTTCTTTGAGTCAAGTGCTCAATGGTGGACTTCATCGAACATCTAGACAATGTAGGCACTTTATCTTGTCTTATTAGAATATATGTTTATATATCATACTTGAGATTAGATTTGATTTCTATGGTCATTTCCATATGTTGTGTTTTACCCCATGCCATAGAGTGTTTTTCCTCATAATAGAATTGGCGACCATACTGGGGAAATAATCTTCTTTTTGAGGTTTGGAGATTTTTTCTCTTTTGATTTCTCTTGTTTATCTTGAGTTTCTTATCATATGATTGCTTGACATCCTCTGTTCATTTTGAGTATGAGTTTCTTGTCCTTATCCTTAACCTAGGAGTGTTTCAATACATATACACATTTTTTTCTCTGACAGTCACGTGCATACACGAGCTGTCATTTTGTAGGAAGCGTATATACACAGTTATCTCCTTAACATCCATGTATATCATCCTTGTTTACTTGATTACTGAGATTCAAGTTTGTTGGGTAATTTTTTATGGTTGATGAGTCTTATTAGGTCTTTGTAATGACTGTAAAGTTCGTGCTGAGTGATAGGAAACCTTTCTTTGGATGAATTTTCGGGCGATTTTTCTTTCTCATCATCCTTTTCACTGGTTGTCTTTGCATCCTAGGTTGGGTGCTTGCTTCTTGATATTCTACTTGGTTTGTCTCTGTTTACATACAATAGGGTCTTTATATCAAGATGTTGTTCATTCCTTGCATTTTCATCCTTTTACACTGAAAATACAAAAAAAAAAACATTTTGCATTGTGGGTTATTATCATTGATATTAGTACATGTATGGAAAGATTGAATATTATTTGAAATTGCAATTGAATTGAAATTTTCATTTTGGGAAGCTTATCATTTATTGGGAATTGAAGTTGGGACTTTGTATTATATTCATATTCATTTCTTTTACTTGTTGAGTCATAACATCATCATCTTCACGAATGCATCTTTTGAGTAAACAAAGCCACTAAAAGTGATGCTGATAAATTTAAAATTGATTAGAAATGATTTATTTTTCAGGGTGCATGATCTAGCTTAATATTTAGAGTCATGGAATAGGATTTTGTGAGTAAACTTCTCCAAGGTTATTAAAATCAACATATGTTTCTGACTAAGGGAGTGGTTAAATCCATTGTATAATGTGTGACGTCGGGAGGCTCCACTGATCTAAAAAAGAAGAAGACTTGAAAAACTTGAATAATTATTGCAAGTGAAATGTTATGTGTTTAAAGCAACATGATCAATTTGAAACACATAAATTAAGGATTACTTATGCAAAATACACATAGACATCAGCATAAACATTGAACATAAACACATGTGCACATCAATTGATAAAGGAGTTCACCCCTCTTATGGGCTACATCTCCTGGTCCAGCTTCCAATGGATCATTATTATTAATTGCTCAAAAATTTCTCAAAAATATGTCTTACAATGCTCAAACTGACAAACTAACTGCTCCAATGGCTTCCTAGCGTCCAAAAACCCTTGTCTGGGCTCTTTCGGCACCTCAATCGGTCGAAAAATTAAGAAGTTCGGCCTCCTGGAAGTCTCCCTCTTCAAGCTCATTGTCTCTGGTTCTACAATTCGCACTCCCCCTTCACAAACCTGGCTCACATGCTCTTTTTTAAGCATAAAAACCCAGCACCGGGCACAACCGCGCCAACGGTGCAAACCGTAGGACGGTTAAGGCGCCTCCAGCCCTAACCGCATCGGCACCTCGACATATGGCCATGTGACCTCGCGCGTTGGAAAATGGGGGTTAAACCTGTCATAACCATGCAACTTCTGGTTTGGGGTCCCGCGCCAATATTTAACACATGGGTCTTGGTTTCAAACCCCACGACAATCATTTAACACATGGTTTATACAATATATACAATGCAATGTATTGCAATACATTGCAATACAATGCAATGCAATGCGCGCGCCAAACGGTCGGGCCAATACATATATGTTTGGGTCATATGTAATACAATGCGTCCACGGGTCGGGGCTAAGCCCCGACCCGTCCCCCTTTCCTTCCAAACATAAATCAACCTTAAATAAATGTTTTATGACATGGTAAACAAGGAGAAAATGGTGGTACTTTGGTTAGCGGAGAGTTATGAAGTCATTCGTGTTACGGGAGGTCTGGGGGTCGAACCCCATGGACTCCCAATACAATTTTATATAACCATATGAACAAAAATGAAGGGGACACGTGGCGCCCATGGATTGGGCCACGTGTCCTCATATTACTTGCCACCAATCGGACACGTGTCACCATCCAATATGCCAGCAACCAACCAATAAACAACTTCCATGTCATCACTGTACGGACTGTACGGTCCTACCACATCACCGTACGGACTATACGGAATGTACGGACAGGTACAGTCAGCATCCAAAAATTTTACCTGTTTGCCTTGGCGGACAGATCGCGATATCTCCTTCATACGGACTCCATTTGAGAAAGTAAATATACCACCGAAATCAGGAAGACGAGACGGACGCAATGGCACTATTTTCGTCGCATTCTGAGCACTTTGAAAATTGAGCAAAATTTGATCCCCTGATCACACCTCCCCATTGGGAAGCTTTTGGACCTCCAAAAGACTATCTTAGTCTATGTGAAGATGAGGGTATAGTTCCCTCACCCTTCCAAC
>SNQJ01S0002679.1:141783-163290 GCA_010110895.2 Picea sitchensis
TCGATATAAAAAGTCTGCTACCAATTAGGTTTATGCATATATGATAGATGTGTAGCAATAATAATAAATTCAAAAATTGTAACTTATAAGGACAATGTAATCAAATATAAAGACCTTGGAATGATAATACTTTTGTCACTTACAATTTCTATATTTATAGAAGCCAAGAAATGGTTTTCAGAGTACTTATAACAACAACAAATAAATAGGCATGAAAACAACAAAAAACTTCAGAAAACATACATTACTAAGGCAATCTAATGAACACTTTTAACATTTATTAATTGTGGCTTGCCTAGTACAAATTCAGGATGGCTTATCAATTGACAAATGGGTTTAACATGTCGTCAAAAGTGGTTGTAACAACAACAACATAAGAGTGATAACAACTGCAAGAAACCTTCAGAAATGTACTTTGTGAAGAGCAATTTAGGCACAATTTAACTCCAACTAACAATGCTTTGCTTCATTCAAATTTATGGGTTGGTTTAGTTAACTTATAAGCTAAATTGGATGTTATATAGTGGTTGTAGTAGTGTTAGCAACAACAAAAAGTTAGTACCTTAAAACTAGGTTAGTAGGTTAGGTCAAGTTTGTAGAGATAACAAGTGATGTTGAGTGTAGTCTTGTCAAAGAATAGGATAAGAGGACTAGTGCCTTCAAGAGTAATGGAATCAAAGTGGGTGGATTCTTCTAAGGCTGCAAATCAATTTATGATAATGCAAAAAATTCTAAGAGGCAAAATGCATAGGAGAAATAGTAACTTAGGTCCCCCTATGCATTGACATCAAGAGACAAGATGCTAGGGTGTAGGCAATTCTAGGCCCTAGCCTCTTTCTCTCCTTAGTATTTTTATGGAGTAAAACTTATAAAAATATAACTAAGTCAAAATCTTTAGAGTACTAGCAATTTAGGGCTCCAGGGTTTTACTAGTTACTAGATCAATTCAATGAGAAGCTTGGAAAATAGAAAGTAAGAAAGTAGCAATTTAAGTTTCTTACTTCAAGCATTAAGTACACCATGCAATTTCATAATCTTGTATGAGAAAATAAAACCATACAACAAACCATTCAATAGATGACAAAAATGCATATTTTATTTACTTGCACCAAGAATAATCATGAGAATACCATGCAAGATCACCATAAAAACTTCCAAGATTGATCGAAGTTGCAAAATTAGCATGATACATGAGTGTGACTCACAATTTCAGTCAATAAACCACACTAGGGCACAAATTTCAGACCTCTTATCTTGTATGACAAGTTGTTATGAGTAAAATTAGAGTATTTTATGTTTATTTATACAAAAAAATTTACCTTTAATTAATTTTAGGTCAAAGCAAGGCTGACCTCGGGATTTTACAATCAAATTCAAATGCGACATAATTAAAATTAATTTGCATCTAAAAACACCTCCAAGGGTGACGTCATGCCCTTCTAGGGTGACGTTGAGCTAGAAATGTGGGATGCCTGGCCTTGAGAAGCCCAGATGATGCCCACATGTGTCACCAGGATCGTAAATGCCTCCAAAATGAAAAGCCTAGCTCTCGATGACATCTTAGCATTATGATGGTGACATCCAAGGCCCTCAAGGGATGACTTCCATGTGGAAGAGCAAGGTCCCCCTAGGTCTAGGTCTGTCAGGGTGCATCCAAAGGCAACATCCTTCTTTTTCTCGGTGCAATTCTTCAATTTCTTCTTACCCCTAGCTCGGGTTGTAGCATCCATTTGTGAGATTTAAGCCCCCATGAAAGTCCAATCTAATCATTCCCTCATGTGTACATGTCCACCGGGAAAGGTCCTACATCAACAACAAGTACGCCCTCCAGGGGTCCATAAGTCACATGGATCATAGCATATAAATCGCATCCAATAATTAAATTACCCAAATATGTGAATCAAAACCCCCTTAACCCAAAAAAAATCTCAAAGACGTTATGCAATTTGACAAGTTAGGTTTGTAGAAAGTCTCATGGTGTCCTATTGGGCTAACCTCTCTTAAGTTTGGTGTGTTTCCCAGGTGGGATCTAATACAAGTCATGTAATTGTATGAGGTGGCATGGGGTAAGTGTTTGGGCATCGGGTGCATGTTATAATAGGGAAATGTGAAGTCTTACCTGTGGGTGCCTTTGTAGAGGGTGAGTTCCACCTTGTCATAAATGCAATTGTTTCCTTGCCCACTCATTGCCTTTTATTCTTATCTTTATTTATTTTGATCTTTTTCTTTTGTGCTTCAAGGGAATAGTTGAGGGCCACTATCATGGCTTGATGACCATAGGTGACAACATTATCCACAAACATTTTACGGAAATGAGAAGACTGGATCGTGATGATACCCCATTTCTCTTGGCTATGCCACAAAGAGCCACTACCCTGGTTTGGTGACAAGATAGGTGGTAGTGTCATACCGCTACATGTCCATGGCCATATTAGGTCGGCTCATGATGAGACGTCCTATCCATCAACTAGTACCTTGAGTGTTTATGTATCCTATGGGTCCCCTTTTCTTACTGAGAATCTTTTCAGTGCTTTCTCGGGGATCCCTCACTGAAGCATTTCAAAGGTTTCAAAGTTTTACGATTGAAAACTCCTCACCTAGTTTATATCTATGTCTTAAAACTTTTATTAGCCATTAATTAACAATCGTACTTAGTCATTACAAATTTGGAAATTAATCAAAATTTTTATAATTAAATACTTTTTAAAGTTGTATATATATAATAACTTAATTTTTAAATAATTTATATTGAAATTAAATAGGATTTCTTATTTTTTATATTATAATTACAATTTCATATCGATAAATAATTATATAATTTCTCATATTTTTATTTGATCATGATAGAGATTTTTTGTATGTTGGTTTGTTTAGGATTATTGAGTGGAGAGGCTCTCTACATCCCACTATGGGAGATATTTTCACATAACATGATACATTAAAATAATAAATAATAAAAATAATATATTAATATATTAAAATAAAAATTATAATATATTAATATTTTTTAATACATTGATATATTTTAATATTAATGTATTAAACTAGAATATATCCATGTTAACCCCATATCTATCAAGCAAAACCATAAATGTGTTTATCATCGAAATAATATTTTGATGATTTTGGACTAATACGTTTCCATTATATATATATATATATATTGTTGAAATAATGTAACTACAAAGTGTATTCTTATTATTATTTGATATATTATTCATTGGAATAATCTCCATTATGGATTGATCATGTCGGCTATTGTAAAAGGACCAAATCCCCTTTTGCGGATTGGTCATAATATAATTGTAATAGTCAAAAGAAGAAGTCGGCCCCAAAATATATCAAAGAGGCCCCGTAATATAATAAAGGTGGTTATAACCACCCAGGAGAAGAAGTCGGCCCTACTAGTGAAAGGACACTCCCACACATGTCAGTCTTGTATAAATAAGGAGGCTAGCGCCTCACTTAGACACACACTCACTTGTTCATTTGAGAGACAAGTTTATGAGCTGCAGAGAGAGAGATAGAGAGAGAGAGAGAGAGAGAGAGAGAGAGAGAGAGAGAGAGAGAGAGGTACATCTTTAGGATATGACTTGTTGTACGTGTTTGAGTTATCTCTTAGCATTGTTTTGGCTATCTATATTAAGAATGTTTTGCTAGGTTTTCTACCCCATGAGGGTTTCCCAGGATAAATGATTTGTCTCTTGTGATTGTGTATTTCTCAGTGATCTTATCTTATGTTGTTGTTATTCATTGAAATGCAAAGAACTATAATAATGGCTTAAACATTAACATGGTATCAAAGCCAAGCTGAAGAGAACATCTTTCACAAGAGAAAAGTGAAAAACGTCACTCTTGTCGTACATGCAAATTAGGGATTTTTGTTGGTGAGGTATTTCAGCCCTAAAACGATCTAGAAAAGTGTGCCCTTCCCCAAGGATCATTTTGACAGATTTAGCTCACCTTTTGACACATTTAGTTGAGATAACAGTCTTTGTAAAGTATTATACTTGATATCATATAGAGGTAAATACTTTACCTGATATAACTAACACCTCCTCTAGGAGAAACCTCGTGTGTTAGTTCTAGGTTGCCATGGAGAAATTTTTTATTACAACACTATGAGAGTGTTGACCTCGTTTTCGTATTGTATTCCTTACCTTTAATCTTTACTTTAGACAAGTTACAAATGATAGCTAGAAAGAAACTACTGTGATGATTATTCATGCTATTGCTTTATATTATCAAAAGGATATTACTCTTGCTTGTTATTTTGTTGACCTTGTTCCAGCTCATAGGGAAGCAATAGTGAAGGTTGCATAGAGCAACATACTAAAGGAGAAACCATAAATGAAGCAATCATCATTGGAAAAGAAGAGAATGGCTTGTATAAGCTAAAGGGTCACTCATAAGCTGCCATGACCCATGCCATTGAAAACTCATGTGAACTTTGGCATAAAAGATTAGCTCAGATCAACTACAAGGTGCTACCATACATATGCAAAGCTGTCACAGGTTTACCAGAACTCAAAGTTGACCATGAAGGCATATTCAATGGATGTGCACAAGGGAAGAACATCAAGAACCCCTTTTCTAAAGAGAGACAACAAAGCAGAAGGAGTCCTAGAACTCATTCATTCAGATGTGTGTGGACCAATTCCATTATCCTCCATGAGTGGGTATGTATACTATGTATCCTTTATTGATGATTATTCTCGTAACACCTGGTTGTATCTCTTGAAATCTAAAGATGAAGTGTTCATCAAATTCAAGGAATTCAAAACCTTGCTAGAAAATCTTTCTGAAAGAAAGATCAAGACACTCAGGTTAGATAATGGAGGAGAATACACCTCAAAAGAGTTTGTGAAATTCTCCAAAGATGTCGGGATCAAGAGGGAACTCACTACTCCCTAAAATCCTCAACAAAATAGTGTAGCTGAAAAAAAGAACATAATGATAATGGAAGTTGTGAAGAATACGATCCATGATTAAGATCTTCCTATGTGCTTATGCGAAGAAGTAGCAATGGAAGTTGTATATGTGTAGAACCGATTATCCCATAGTGCACTTGGGTTCCAGACCCTTGAAGAGATGCTCATCGGAAAGAAGTCATAGGTAAGCCACCTCAAAATATTTGGTTGCCCAGTATTTATTCATATACCGAGGGAGAAAAGAAACAAGTTGGAACCCTCAGGAAAGATGAGAATATTTGTGGGATACTGTGAGGTCTCCAATGCCTTCATGATCTATATACTAGGTCACTGCCACATTGAAGATCAACAGGGATGTGACCTTTTATGAATATGCAACACTCAAGAAATTGAGAAAATGCTAGCTTGAAGAGGTATATGAAGAGGCTCCTGTAATCTCCAGAACTGTAGAATCGGTGAAGGAGGTTCCCAGAGCCACAAAACCAGTGAGGGAAGTCGTAACTTCCCCTGATGAGGAAATTCTAAAAGACCATGATATAATAGAAGTTCAAGAACCTCCTCAAATGACGATCCTCCATAAAAGAAATCCATCTTGGACTAGAGAGCTTATTCAATATGGAGAGAAGTATGGTGTTCCCAAAGGAACCACGAGATAGGTGAAAAGACCAAATCCATTCTCCAGTTATACAAATTTGATGTGTGATCTCTTAGAGTAGGAACCTACCTATTTTGAAGAATCCATTTAGAATAAATAATGGGTAGATTCCATGACAGAAGAATACCAATCCATATAAAGAATGATGTATGGGAAATAGTTCCCAGACCAAATAGTAAGGATGTGGTATCATCCAGATGGCTCTTCAAAATAAAACATGCTTATGATGGAAGTATTGAGAAGTATAAAGAAATATTTATAGCTCGTGGCTTTTCTCAAAAAGAATGAATTGACTATGAAGAGACATTCTCTCTTGTATCTAGGTACACTTCGATCAGAACCATCATAGCCCTTGCAACTAAGATGAAGTGGAAGTTACACCAGATAGACGTAAAGACAACTTTCCTAAATGGTGTTATTGAAGAGGAAGTGTATATAGAGAAACCTCAAGGATTTGAAGTTGAAGACAGGAAGTGTGACATCCCCAAAATAAAGAAATTGAACAAAATATTTTAGAATCTAAAAGTGCTGGAAAATTATTTTCGTTTTTAGTAAATTCTGAAATTGGAAAACTTTTGCCAATTATGGAAATTTCGAATTTCGAATTTTATGATTGTAATAAATGATTTGAATGTTGGGCAGAGTTTTGATTTGTCCCAACTAGTTACTTGACTATGACACTTGTATGAAAAAAGAAAGAAAAGAATATTTTATATTGATTGCAGGAGGACAAATGGAGCAACCATGTTGATATTAGCTGACCATGACTCCATGAGTGGGGAACATATTGAAAATAAATTTGGGCTGATTGTTACAAGTGGAAAATCGGTGATTTGGCCAATAGAAGCCCCTGAAAATCAGGGATTTAGAAGGCTGCGAAAACTCCCCAAGAGAAGGAAAAGTCCTAGGCAAACTAATAAAAGAGCATATGTGAGGAGGCATGATGTTGCCAAGTATGTTGGGGAAAAGACTAAGAAATTTGGTTCTTCTTGTTATGAACACTATTGTGTTAGTGTGAGGCAAGGGAATACTGCTAATATTCGAAGGACATTGCTGGATAGGAGATTTCAATTCGCCCTCATGTATTCATGGTCAGCCTAGGGGGTGAACCAGGCAAGTAGATTGGCTGCCCTGTTCTATGGTTGGGAGGAATGTGGCTACTCCCTTTGTCTTCCCATGAAATCTGGTTCAGATATGTAACTCTACCTTCCTGTAGTCAAATGATTATGCATTGAAATTTCGTTTTACCTCTATATACGGTTCTGTTCTGGTCAAATGTTGTGGGAACGATCTATCTATTTACTTCCGAATGATTGGATGGAATTGTACCTTTTTATTTAGATTTAATGTTGGGTAAATTATTATGATTTCTAGAATGTATTAACAAAAAAATGAATTCTATAACAGTTACGAATTTCATAACAGATTGTCTTGTTTTCATTTCCTATGGAAGCTACTAATAAACAACGAGCCTTTGTGACTAAGCATACCATTCATAAATCCAACAAGCATACTCTACAACAGAAAAATACTAATCAACAGACACATAAACTATGTGTTTATATTACATGCATAATGGAGATAGTTATGACAGCAAGGTAAGAGCCTATAAGCAAAAGGCTTACCCATAGTTAAACTACAGGTCCTGTCGTATTGACTAGACTGTGTCTTATTCGTGTGAGCAGACCCATACAGGGTTTAAGCAATATAAAACAAGAACAGAGGATAAAATATTCCTTGTCACGTAACCCAAACAATCCTATAGAGACTTTTGTAAATAGCGATAACAAAAATAGAAGGTATTAAAGCATGAATCATAACGAATAATGATGACCATCGAACCTTCTAGTGCTTAGATCTATATGGAACTTATACAATAATCCATAATAGAAAACATAAAGAAAATAGTACACAAATTGCATTGAAGCTATCTAGTTCACTGGTGAGCAGTCCGTTAAGGGCATATTGAACCATGATAATTGACACAAAAGGTAGACAACATATGAGGCAGGTATCCAAACTATTACTGAAGAAATTTTTCCACGAGTAAGCTGATCGATAAAGGTTATTCAACATTTATAACTGAAGAACATAATGAAAATGAATTGTGATGCGTGAAACAGAAACTAGTTACTTCTTCCATTGGAGCATAAATGAAAACAACTATATTAATTCTGGGAAAGAACCAAAGCCTAGGCATAATCACTATGCATGGCTGATTCATTTCGAAAAGGGGTTTACACATCCAGTAATGAGATTTAATTCTGGAATAAAGTAACCATGATAGCTAGAACAGAAACCAAATTTATATTATATAGAGGAAATACTTCAGAGTTCCAAAACCCCAACAAAACTAATACACATAATATAATGAGCACTATATTGATTTTAACAATTGACGGTCTAGTTACCAAATTCCAACCAGGCGCACACTGTACGATGGTTTGGTACCCCAGAAAACATTTTTATACAATTTCACATCGTACCCCAGAACTTGGAATTAACCTCTCAGCGGGGTTTGAATCACGACAATTAACTTAGCAACCGCGTAGGAACCCGAATACCTTTTGTTGAAGCAAGGAGGGCGTTCCCATGCTTCGACATGCCTACACCTACATAGAAGTAATGAAAAGTATTAAAAGATAACCAATAGGGTAAGGTATTTAAATTTTAGAATAGGAAATGACAAAAAAGGGGACTGGTTGAATACTTAACTGAAGCAGAGGATGTATGCCTCCTGTCATTACGTTACATCGCCTAGACCGAGAGGGAAAAGGGTGTTCGTGCCTCCCTGATGGGTACCCTTGCACAACTAGGGGCCCATCATTAGAAATAGATACCGGTATGTAATCCAAAGGGATAATACAGGAATAACAGAAAGATTAAAAGGCATAAAAATTATGCATGGTAAACATAAACCTTCATGCATTCAACTTAACAGAAGAGATTAAATGCATTCAACAAGTGGGAAGAACTTCACCTCTAAACCAATGCTACCTGTTAACACGAAAGCCAACCACAGAAGACCAGGAAAACAATAACAAGAATTTAATGGACCATCCAATGGAGGAGACCAGAAGATAATAACACGGGTTTAGCCAAACCAAGACACAAAACAACAAGGGTATAATAGACTATCAAACACAGGAGAACAAGAAATAATAACAAGGGGTTTAACCGATTTAAGTTCCTGACTTCGTATACGAGTAATGGCTCAACCCCGATAGGTCATATCATGTAATAAGAGGGATAAAGTAGATTAGGAGTCAAAACCCTTATAAAACAAAACCCGACTCTTTTTCTTTCCTAACATAGTACACTGGAAAAATATGAAGACATTATCAACGAACATAGTTGTGCATAGAACCACAGACAAGTACCCTGGAAAAAGATGAAGACATTATCAACGAACAGAGTTGTGCACAAAACCACAGAAAAGAAACCTGGAAATATGAAGACACTATAAAGGAACAGAGGTGTGCACAGAACCACAGATAAGCATAATGTTTGTTTTAAAAATGTAAATAAAAGAGAGCTCAAGGTAAGACTTACCACACAGAACGACTATCGGAAAGCATCACAAAGAACCTCCACACACTTAGCACAAAGACTAAACTGTATACCCCGACCATGAGACTTGAGCCAACAAAGGTTTTGGTCTGAGACATTTATCTATATTTCACAAAAAGAAACCTTAACCAGGGAGCGAATGGAATGGCCTGAAATGGTGAATCCTCTCTCACCCAAACCAAAACACTGAATGAGAGTGAAAGGCGCGGGGTAACCTCCGAATGGAGAAAAAGAGAGAAGGAGATCGTACATATGCCATGTGATTATGGGGAAGGTGTCAACGTTTCCTTGGAAGCACGCCAGTCGAGCTCTGTGTCGAATAGACACTTTCCCAGGTGTATTAAATTGTGTAGACAAGCCTTTAAGCCATAGTTCTTTCCACCTGTATTGAAGTCAAGGGCATTGATGGGGAGGCAACCAGAGGAAGGTGTCACTACACCATTTCATTTTGAATCCAACTACCCTGCACTAAACACCAAAACAGTTGGGCCTTTTCATTACCTAATGAGTTGTGTGCCAACGATCAGAATCCCCATTCTCTAATAAGTTTAACCCTTGCATGCTATAAATTCAAGGTGCAATTTTTTTAGTGGCCGAAGTTAACCCACTTTACCTTTGTTTTTCGAATAAGATAAATATGTCCTTGTAGATTATATAATGCTACTTACACTTAAGGGATCGGTCTCCTATAGGTCTGGCACCTCTAACCTTACATTATAGGATAGAAAGACTCTAAGTGGATATTACTACATGTCTTAGAGTGGCTTAGGAATAAGATAGTGGATAGTATTGAGTTACCAAGAGACAAAGGGTCCTTAATTATAGATATGTTGTTGTAAGTAACACTTTACAAAAAGAAATAGCGACCCTATGTTAATAGGATAGAGGAGCGAAAGAAGTAAGACAAATGTACCTTGGGATAGACAAGTGTTTGAACGACCTCAAGGATACAAAAAAACCAATTCAATGTTCCCAAACAATTTTTTTTTTGTATGCAAATTTTGAGGTACATTACATATTGTATTAGAGAAAAAAGGTGACAACACTGGACCTGAACATGGCAATAATAGTTGTTTAGTATAGATATCTTTCTATTTATGTACAACTAACAAAAATCTGATGGTTACAAACAAAAAGCTATTTTTGTTTTGTTAATTATGGCAGCTCAGGACGATGCAGAGATCAGGATGGGAGAAAACCCGCAGCAGGGACCCCATGGAGATACAAGACAAAACAATGATGGAAGTTCACTCACGGAAGTGTTAGAAACAATGAGGAACCTTATTGTTGAATTACAGATTTTCAATGCGGACAATGAAAAACTGAAAAAAGCACAACAGGAACAACAAGAGATAAATGAAGTCCTGCTACGCAGTACAGTCACCAAGAAGAGGTCAAAGGATGATAACCACGAGGAAGAGGTCAGCAAAAGGGCTTCCAAGAACTCCGGGGCAGAAACAAAAAAGGAGATAGTTCGTCAGAAGGGACACCTTCAGTTGAGGAAAAAACTAAATTTCACAAAAAAGGAAAACAGGTAGACCACCTTGAAGGAGAATTTAAAAAGATTAAACCAACTACTTTTGATGGAGAATCCAAGATAGAAGAGGAATCTAAAGCATGGTTGTTGGACATAAAAAAATACTTCTAGATCTACAATTATTCCAACAACATGAAGGTCAGAATGGCCATTTACAATTTGAAAGGGAAGGCCAACATTTGGTGGTAGGACCTGAAATTGGCCAAGGGCCTAAAGGAAAAACAATTTGAATGGTCTAACTTTAAGAAGTATTTCAAGAAACAATACCTTTCGGAAAGTTACTATGAAAGAAAGACAAAAGAATTCTATGAGTTACGACTTGGACAGATGACAATGGAAGACCTTATAAATAAGTTTTTATAACTGTTAAGGTTTGTACCATACATCCGAGAGGATAAAGTAAAAATTCAACGTTTTCTAAGCTGCCTACCACAGTCCTATAAGGACAAAATTGAATTTGACAACCCCAAATCCTTGAGCGAAGTATTCAGGAAAGCTCGAATGTGCTACAATCAGTACAAACAATGGGTGGAGTTTCCCAAATCTTGGAAAGATAAGAAACAAGAATGAATGAACCAACGAAAGAAGGGGTACCAACCAACTTCTCATCGGAGTACAGCAAAAAGTTTTTCGAGAAAGGAATTTCACTCAAACCATCCAAATACGCAAGGAAGTGGTAAACCAATGAACTTGGGAACGAGGAAGTTTGGAGACAACCCCCACGAGCCATTGAAGTGTTGGGAATGCAGAGAACCTCATATAAGGAGGAATTGTTCATGTTTGAGTTCAACAAATAGAACTATTGTTCATAATCTGCTGGAAGCCTCGACAGTGGGAGATGTGGGCAGAAGCCTACATCGGATAAATGCAACCATAGATGGTCGACAAGTTGACCACCAGTCCTCGGTGGTAGAAATCGAAGGTAAAATCAATGATACTCGAATTTCTATTTTAATTGACCCCGTGGCTACATTAATTTATATTACACCTAGTGTGGTTGAGTCAAACCAACTTAAGAAATTGAAGCACGCGAAATCATGGCTTGTACAATTAGCGACTAGTACTAAAAGAAAGGTAGCAGAGTTTGTTCCACATTTTGAATTCAGCTTAGATGGTCAATGTATAAAGACCGATATGAACATCCTACCATTAGGGTCTTATGATATGATTATTGGGATGGATAGGTTGGAACGACAGAAAGCAATATTAAATTGCTATACAAATATGCTTAGTTATAAGGATGATTCTGACACTACCAGGATAGCCCAAGATATATCGAAACCAGTATCAGTCAGACAAATTTCAGTGATGCAACTAAAGAAATGTATGAGGAAGGGATGCCAAGTGTATGCCATCCAAGTCATGAATCTAGCAATAAAGGGGGATAAGCCAAAGTTGGAAGAATTTTCTTTCCTACGTGATTTTAAAGACATGTTTGTGGATGAGATACCAGAATTACCCCATAGAAGGGAAATAGACTTCTCCATAGATATGTTACCCGGTTTCACTTCTATTTCAAAGGCGCCTTACCGGATGAGTCTACCTGAACTCACAGAATTAAAAATACAATTACAAGAGTTGTTGGACAAAGAGTACATCAGACTGACTGTCTCACCTTGGGGAGCACCAGTCCTCTTTGTGAAAAAGAAGGACGGTACTCTAAGATTATGTATCGACTATAGACAATTGAAAAAAATGACAATTAAGAATAAATACCCATTACCAAGGATAAATGACCTATTCGATCAAGTGGGGGGAGCCAAGATATTTTCAAAGCTTGACTTACGATCCATTTATCATCAAGTTCAGATAAAAAATGAAGACATAAACAAAACAACATTTCAGATAAGATATGGACATTATGAGTTTGTGGTCATACCATTTGGACTCACTAACGCCCTAGCCACTTTTATAGGCTTAACGAACAGTATTTTTAGTGAGTACTTGGACAAGTTCATGGTAGTATTCATCGATGACATCCTAGTCTATTCAAAGACAAAGGAGGAACATGAGGAACACTTAAGAATACTGCTGTAAACATTAAGGAAGAACAAACTATATGCTAATTTCGACAAGTGTGACTTCTACCAGAAAGACATACAATACCATGGACATATAATTTCAGCAGAGGGCATTGTCGTGGATCCGGAAAAGACAAAATCCATTAGAGAATGGCCGATACCTAAAGATGTAGCATATATATGGTCGTTCTTGGGAATCACCGAATATTACCACCGATTTTTAGAGGGGTTTTCCAAGATAGCCTACCCTATCACCTCATTACAAAAGAAAGGAATCAGGTTTAATTGGTCAGAGAAGTGTCAAGACAGCTTCAACAAACTTAAGGAATTATTGATAACGACACCCATTTTGAAAGTAGCAGAGCTAGATAAAGACTTCACCGCATGCGTTGATGCAAGTAAAGAAGAACTAGGTGGTGTCCTATCGCAGGAAGGATGCGTTATCTGTTATCAGTCTTGGAAATTAAAAGAACACGAGCAAAATTACGTCACCCGTGACTTGGAGTTGGCAGTAGTAATACACGCTCTAAAGATGTGGCGACACTACATAATGGGTAGAAGATTCCTATTATTAACGGACAACAGTGGGGTAAAATACTTGTTTAACCAGCCAGATCTTAATGCAAGGCAGGCAAGGTGGCTAGCCTTCTTGAGAAAATTCGACTTCGAGGTCAGACATATCAAGGGAAAGGAAAACAAGGTAGCAGACGCCTTAAGTAGAAGAATCCATGGGTTATTTTAAATGAATACTAGCAGAGAAAAAAGTGATCTAGAAGAAAGAATAAAGGTGACAGGTATTGATGATGAAAACTATACTAAAATAATGACAGAATTACCGAACAACACCGTGAACTTAGATAAATCAGATCTAAGTATCGATGAACAGGGTCTGTTACGATTTAAAAATAGACCTTACATACCAGATTCAACATGGTTAAAATTAACGATCTTGGACGAAGTACATAAGAAATCGTATTCTGGCCACCGAGGTTACCAAAAAACGATAAAAAAACTTAGAAAACAACTTTATTGGCCTAGTATGAAGGGAGAAACAACATAATATTTGGTAAGGTGCCAATATTTTCAGCAGGTTAAGGCTAAACACCAGCATCCAACCGGCCTATTACAACCATTGTCAGTACCAGAATGGAAATGGGAGACTATATCACTCGACTTCATAACAGGTTTGCCAAAAACTCAGAAACAAAATGACTCTATCATGGTTGTTTTAGATAAACTCAGTAAGTCTGCACATTTTATTCCTGTAAAGTCTACTTTTAAAGCTATAAACATTGCTGAAATATTCATGAAAGAAATATTTAGACTGCATGGTATTCCCAAAATGGTGATTTCAGATAGAGACGTAAAATTCACATCCGCCTTTTGGAAGGTATTGTTTGCAGGGCTCAATACTAACTTGAATTTCAGTACAAGTTATCATCCACAAATGGATGGACAGACCGAAAGGACAAACCAAATCATGGAGGATATGCTCTGCATGTATGTGAGAACAAAACCAAGCAAGTGGGAAGACTATCTGCACTTGGTAGAATTTGCATATAACAATGGGTACCAAACCTCGGCTAAGTTAAGACCTTTCGAAATACTGTACGGCAGAAAATGTACGATGCCAATCAGCTAGGATAACCCGACTAACAGACTTATGGTCAGACGTTAAATGCTTCAAGAAATGGAGAACATGGTCAGAAAGGTACAACAGAACCTGAAGGAAGCATAGGACAGACATAAGAGTTACGTAGACCAGAAAATATGACACTTGGAATTTCAAGCAGGGGATCATGTTTATTTAAAAGTCAAAGCCCGAAAAATCTCATTGAAGGGAGGAAACTGTGCCAAGTTGGCACCCAGGTTTTGTGGACCCTTCGAGATACTAGCTCGAATTGGACCTGTAGCATACCAACTTGCACTTCCATCTAATCTAAGAATTCATAATGTATTTCATGTTTCATTGCTGAAAAAGTATATTCATGACCCTACTCATATGATTGATTGGAACTTGGTGCAGGTGGAACCCGAAGGTGAGTTCCAGGTGGAACCCCTATGCATTCTAGACTGGAGAGAAATAGCACTTCAGAACAGAGTCGTCGCTCAGGTAAAGGTGCAATGGAAGCACTTTAGTCCTGAGGAGGCCACTTGGCAATTGGAGGGAGACTTGAGGAAATCTCATCCAATCCTGTTCCAGGAAAGGAACGAACATTGAAGACAATGTTTTATTTAAGGGGGAAAGGATGTGACATCCGCAAAATAAAGAAATTCGAAAAAATATTTTAGAATCTAAAAGTGTTGGAAAATTATTTCCGTTTTTAGTAAATTCTGAAACTGGAAAATTTTTGCCAATTATGGCAATTCTGAATTTCAAATTTTATGATTGTAATAAATGATTTGACTGTTGGGCAGAGTTCTGATTTGTCCCAACTAGTTACTTGACTATGACACTTGTATGAAAAAGGAAAGAAAAGAATATTTTATATTGATTGCAGGAGGACAAATAGAGCATCCATGTTGAAATTAGCTGACCATGACTCCATGAGTGGGGAACATATTGAAAATAACTCTGGGTTGATTGTTACAAGTGGCAAATCAATGATTTGGCCAATAGTATCCCTTGAAAATTAGGGATTTAGAAGGCTTTGAAAATTCCCCAAGAGTGGGAAAATTCCTAGGCAAACTAATAAAAGAGCATATGTGAGGAGGCATGATGCTGCCAAGTATGCTGGGGAAAAGACTAAGAAATTTTGTTCTTCTTGTTATGAACACTATTGTGTTAGTGTGAGGCAAGGGAATATTGTTGATATTCGAAGGACATTGCTGGAGAGGAGATTTCAATTCGCCCTCATGTATTTATGGTCAGGCTAGGGGGTGAACCGGGCAAGTAGATTGGCTGCCCTGTTCTATGGTTGGGAGGACCATGGATGCTCCCTTCGTCTTCCCATGAAATCTGGTTAAGATATGTAACTCTACCTTCCTCTAGTCAGATGATTATGCATTGAAATTTCGTTTTACTTCTATATGCGATTTTTTTCTGGTCGAATGCTGTGGGAAATATCTATCTATTTACTTTCGAATGATTGGATGGAATTATACCTTTTTATTTAGATTTAATACTGGGTAAATTATTAAGATTTCTGGAATGTATTAACAACAAAACGAATCCTGTAACAGTTACGAATTTCATAATAGATTGTCTTGTTTTCATTTCCTATGGAAGCTACTAATAAACCGCAAGCCTTTGCAACTAAGCATACCATTCATAAATCCAACAAGCATCCTCTACAACAGTAAAGTACTAATCAACAGATACATAAACTGGGGTAGACAAGCAATTAATCAATGTGATACATAAACCGTGGGTAGACAGTTAATCGATATATATATATATATATATATATATATATATATATATATATATAATGTTTATATTACATGCATAATGGAGATAGTTACGATAGCAAGGTAAGACCCTGTAAGAAAAAGGCTTACCCACAGTTAAACTATAGGTCATGTCGTATTGAATAGACTATGTCTTATTCGTGTGAGCAGACCCATAGAGGGTTTAATCAATATAAAGCAAGAACAGAGGATAAAAGATTCCTTGTCACGTAACCCAAACAATCCTATAGAGTCTTTTGTAAATAGCGATAACAGAAATAGAAGGTATTAAAGCACGAGTCATAACGAATAATGATAACCATCCAACCTTCTAGTGCTTAGATCTCTATGGAACCTATACAATAATCCATAACAGAAAATAGAAAGAAAATAGTACATGAATTGCATTGAAGCTATCTAGTTCACTGGTGAGCAGTCCGTTAAGGGCATATTGAACCATGGTAATTGACACAGAAGGTAGACAACATACGAGGAGGGTATCCAAACTCATACTGAAGAAAATTTTCCATGAGTAAGCAGATCGATAAAGGTTATTCAACATTTATAACTGAAGAACATAATGAAAATGACTTGTGATGTGTGAAACAGAAACAAGTTACTTCTTCCATTGGAGCATAAACAAAAATAACTATATTAATTATGGGAAAGAACCAAACCCTAGTCATAATCACTATGCATGGCCGATTCGTTTCGGAAAGGGGTTTACACATCTAGTAATGGGATTTAATTCTGGAATAAAGTAACTATGATAACCAGAACAGAAACAAAATTTATATTATACAGAGGAAATACTTCAGAGTTCCAAAACCCCAATAGAACTAATACACATGATATAATGAGCACTATATTGTTTTTAACAATCGACAGACTAGTTACCAAATTCAAACCAGGTGCACACTGTGCAATGGTTCTGTACCCGAGAATACATTTTTATACAATTCAGAGCATACCCCAGAACTTGGAATTAACCTCTCAACGGGGTTTGAATCATGACAAATAACTTAGCAACTGCGTAGGAACCCGGATACATTTTGTTGAAGTGAGGAGGGTGTTCCCATGCTTCGTCATGCCTATACCTACACAGAAGTAATGAAAAGTATTAAAACATAACCAACAGGGTAAGGTATTTAAATTTCAGAATAGGAAATGACAAAAAAGGGGACCGATTGAATACTTAACTGAAGCAAATGATGTATACCTACTTTCATTGCGTTACATTGCCTGGACCGAGAGGGGAAAGGGTGTTTGTGCCTCCCTAATGGGTACCCTCGCACAGCCAAGGGCCCATCATTAGAAATAGATACTAGTATGTAATCCGAAGGGATAATACAGGAATAACAAAAAGATTAAAAGGCATAAAAACTATGCATGGTAAACATAAAGCTTCATGCATTCAACTTAACAGAAGAGATTAAATGTGTTCGGCAAGTGGGAAGAAATTCACCTCTAAATCTATGCTACCTGTTAACACTAAAGCCAGCCACAGAAGACGAGGAAAACAATAACAATAATTTAATGGACCATCCAATGGAGGATACCAGAAGATAATAACATGGGTTTAACTGAACCAAGACACAAAATAAAAAGGGTATAATGGACTATCGAATGGAGGAGAACAAGAAATAATAAAAAAGGGTTTAACCGATTTAAGTTCCGGACTCTATATACGAGTAATGGCTTGGCCCCGACAGGTTGTATCATGTAGTAACAGGGATAAAATAGATTAGGAGTCAAAACCCTTATAAAACAAAACCCGACTCTTTTTCTTTCCTAACAAAGTACCCTTGAAAAAGACGAAGACATTATCAACGAACAAAGTTGTGCACAGAACCACAGACAAGTACCCTGGAAAAAGACGAAGACATTATCAATGAACAGAGTTGTGTAGAGAACCACAGACAAGCACCCTGGAAAAGATGAAGACACTATCAAAGAATAGAGGTGTGCACAGAACCACATATAAGCATAATGTTTGTTTTAAAAATGTAAATAAAAGAGAGCTGAAGGTAAGACTTACCACACAGAACAACTATCAGAAAGAATCACAAAAAACCTCCATGCACTTAGCACAGAGACTGAACCATATACCCCAGCCATGAGGCTTGAGCCAACAAAGGTTTTGGTCTGAGACCTTTCTCTATCCTTCACAAAAAAAAAACCTTAACTAGGGAGCGAACAGAATTACCTAAAACGGTGAATCCTCTCTCACCCAAACCAAAAAGCCGAATGAGAGTGAAATTCACAGGGTAACCTACAAATGGAGAAAAAGGAGAGAAGGAGCTCATACATAGGCCATGTGATTATGGGGAAGGTGTCAACGTTTACTTGGAATCACACCAGTCGAGCTCTGTGTCGAATAGACACTTTCCCAAGTGTATTAAATTGTGCAGACAAGCCTTTAAGGAATAGTTACTTCCACCTATATCGAAGTCAAGGGCATTGATGGCGAGGCAACCGGAGGAAGGTGTCACTACACCGTTTCATGTTGAATCCAACTACCCTGCATTAAAAACCAAAATGGTTGGGCCTTGTCGTTGCCTAACGAGTTGTGTGGAAACAATCATAATCCCCAGTCTCTAATAAGTTTAACCCCTATGCGCTATAAATTCAAGGTGCAATTTTTGTAGTGGCCGAAGCTAACCCACTTTAACTTTGTTTTCCGAATAAGATTAATATCTCCTTGTAGATTGTATAATCCTACTTACACTTAATGGATCGGTATCCTATAGGTCTAGCACCTCTAACCTTACATTATAGGATAGCAAGACTCTAAGTGGATATTACTACATGTCTTAGAGTGGGTTAGGAATAAGATAGTGGATAGTATTGAGTTACCATGAGACAAAGGGTCCTTAATTATAGATATGTTGTCATAAGTAACACTTTACCAAAAGAAATATTGACCCTATGTTAATAGGATAGAGGAGTGAAAGAAGTAAGACGAATGTACCTTAGGATAGACAAGTGTTTGAACGGCCTCAAGGATACAAAAAAACCAATTCAATGTTCCCAAACAATTTTTTTTTTTTGTATGTAAATTTTGCGATACATTACAGGAAGTCTCATGTCTACAAGTTGAGGAAAGCCTTGTATGGATTGAAGAAATATCCTAGAGCTTGGTATGGCCCGATAGATAGCTTTCTCATGAGCTTGGGATTTACCAAGAGTAAAGAAGATTCCAACCTCTACTTCAAGGTTATGAACGATGAGCCAGTAATACTATTACTGTAAGTGGATGACTTATTCTTAAATAGAGAAGAAAATCTCATCACTGAATGTAAGAAGAGACTCACTTTAGAATTTGAGTTGAAAGACCTTGGACTAATGCACTATTTCTTAGGTCTTGAGGTATGGCAGAGTCTAGAGAGGATCTTCCTTAACCAAGGAAGTATGCATTCAAAATCTTGAAGAGATTCGACATGTTAGAGTGCAAGCCTAGGAATACACCCATGGAAATGAAGCTGAAGGTGTTGGTTGACACTTCCTCAGAATTGATTGATGCCACACTGTATAGACAGAGTATTGGATCGCTGATGTACCTAACGAACACCAGACAAGATATTTGTTTTTTCGTGAACACCTTGAGTCAGTTTTTGGTAGAGCCCAGACATGTTCACCTAGTGGCTGCAAAACATGTGATGAGGTACCTTAAGGGTACATTAGATTATGGTCTCAGTTATGATGGAGATCATGATTTCACATTGAGTGGGTACATTGATTCAGATTGGGCAGGAAGTCTTTCTGATAGGAAAAACACTTCAAGATTTTGTTTCAGTTTGGGATCAACCATGATCTAGTGGCAGAGTAGGAAGCAATCTGGCATTGATCTCAGCACAACAGAAGAAGAATACATTGCTACATGTTTTTCCAACTGCGAAGCTATATGACTTCGAAAGTTGTTGACCAGTCTATTTGACCTAGAGATGGAAGCAACCATGATCCTATGTGGCAACCAGAGCTACATAAAGATGACAAAGAATATTGTATTCCATGATAAGTCGAAGCACATAGATATTCGATATCATTAAATCTATGATATGGTGTAGAAAGGATCCATAAATCTCTAGTACGTTAGCACAGATGAACAGGTTGTTGCAGTGTTGACCAAGCCTCTATCTCGTTTAAATTTTCAGCACTTTCGAGATAAGATCGGTATAGTCCGAAAGGACCTCCCTCGAAAGGGGGGTAGTGTTATGTCGAGATATATCTATTACTGCTCTTCCATCTTCATTGCTATGACATACAACCAATACAAGTGTTGTATAGAGATATATCTCATATTGTGCTTCCAGGCTTATTACTGTGACATAAAGCCAATACAATGTTGTGATGAGATATACCTAGTACTATGCTTCCAGCTTAACCACTGCGACGTAAATCAAGTCTAGTTGTTGTGATGAGAGATACCTAGTACTATGCTTCCAGATTAACTGCTGTGACGTAAAGCAAGTCTAGATGAGATGTGACTAGAACTGTGTTTCTGGCTTGACAACTGCGACGTAAAGCCAGTCTAGTATCTTGCTTCCAGCTTGATTGTTGTGATGTAAAGAAAGAAGATGTGATGAGACTAGAATCATGCTTCCGACTTGACAATTGTGACATAAATCCACTCTAGTATCTTCCTTCTAGCTTGATTGCTATGACGTAAAGAAAGACGATGTGATGTGACTAGAACTGTTCTTCTGTCTTGATAGCTGTAACGTAAATCCAGTCTAGTATCTTGCTTCCAGCTTGATAGATGTGACATAAAGCAAGACGATAAGATCAGACTAGTATTGTGTTTCCAGCTTCATAGTTGTGACGTAAATCCAGTTTAGTATCTTTCTTCCAGCTTGAGTTTTGTGACATAAAGCAAGACGATGAGATGATACTAGTACTATGCTTCCAGCTTGATAGTTGTGACGTAAAGCCAGTCTAGTATCTTGCTTCCATCTTCAGTTTTGTGACGTAAAGTAAGACCTTGAGATGAGACTAGCACTGTGCTTCCAGCTTGAGAAGTTGTGATGTAAGGCTAGTCTAGTATCTTGCTTCTAGCTTGACAGTTGTGACGTAAAGCCAGTCCTGTATTATGATGATGAGCCAACCTCATGTTGTGATGATGATGATGTATTAGTTTTATACTAATACATATTGATGGAGATGATGATTGCATTTCTTTGAGAATGACGATGCTACCGATGAAGAATTTTTTTGATGATTTATAGATACACCAGTCAGTGTTCCAAGATGATACTGATGATTTTGTCCTCCTGATGATGTTGATGATAAATGCCTCTCTCTCGTCTAATGTTGTTGAAGAATACCCTTCTTGTTAAGGGGGAGTGTTGAAATAATGTAACTGTAAAGTGTATTCTTATTATTATTTGATATATTATTCATTGG